>VZZY01001875.1:0-27652 GCA_013400335.1 Eurystomus gularis | reverse complement strand
CTTTATTTGCATGAATTATGTTTTACGTGCAGATATGATGCTAATGTATTCAAAGAAGCATTAATGTTAATTTACAATAACACATTATTGTTATCATGGATCGTTAGCTGCAATATAATAATGTGTCCTGTTTCCATAACTCATCTAGCCATATATATAGCTAAAAATAGTATTGGTCCATTCATAACATAGTCATTGAGCAGGATGGAAAATGACCTGCAATTACACTCGCAATCAAAGACAGAGCCAGGTGGATGTTCTTGTGATTCAGATGTAACTATATGTAGGTCTTGCTGTTCAACATACCTCTAATTTTTTGCTTATCAAAAACTTTCAGGAGACAAGAAGTTATAAATAACTTAAATGAGACATGAATTTGAGAACTGTGATAAAAGTGTAGGTATCTTCTAATTCCTGATAACACAAATCATAATTCAGTGCTTTTTCACTTTAGGAAGTGGGATCAAGCAGGAACAGGAAACAAGGCTAAGATTGACTAAACAATAATAGTCTGCTGCAGGAGAGTGAGAGATAACTACTAAAAATATTCAGAAAATTTGCCTGGGTGGCTGGAATGTTTGTGAGGTGTGATTTCTGGTGGGTAGTGTTTGTAGTTATGAAAGCAATTATGAAAGCCGTTAGACTATTTGCTTCTATGATGAGTATATATACCTCTAGCTTCTGAAAATTCCTCTCTGGTACCGTAGATCTTTCTGTATGGCCTCGCTCCTGAAATCAACATGTACATCTAAGGATTAGTTTTTATTATTATTTTTACGAAACTTGATGTTATCTCCAGATGGAAAAACTGTCAGAAAATTTCCAATTAAGCCTGTTATAACATTCTGTTACAATAAAATACTATTCTTAAATTAACTCTTATGTCTGGCTTTCACATTTGAAAGCTGCCACATTGAATTTTGCTGTGATTGTGAAATTTTTATTTCGTTCCAGTGGTTTTAGAGATGGCCTGTTTCTAGACATATTAATGGTATTTTTTCTCCTCCCTCTTTCTTCTTTCTGAATCTATGAACTATATCTGATCAAACACAACCTAAACTTGTTTCTGAGTTAGCAAGAATGGCAATGAACTAAATCAACTGAACACAATGTATAGCTCTAAACAAAATAGCAGAAGGCATTACTCTGGGACAAAATCCTGAAAAGAAGGAAATGCCTGATATTCAGAGAAGTCTAGACTAGTACCTTATATGTTGAAATGTGTTTTAAGAAGTCTGTCTGAAAAGAATATCTAGCAACAAGTTCAGATTTACAGGTGGGCTAGAAGAGGTATTTAGCTCTTCCATTTAACACAATAGTATAGCAGTTTGACATGTTGGTGGCAGAGTGGTGCACAGCCCATGACTCCTTTTAGGTTTGAGCTTTGTCCTCTTTAAGCAGTAGTCATTTAACTGGCTGTGAACAAGCACACTTTCATTAACTTACATAGTGTTGTACTTCCCTCAGACCAGCTGAAGGCCAGGCCTTACAGTATCTAGGATGTGCACGATCTATATACCAAAACTTAAGGTCTGTGACTTAGTTGAATATAAGCTTGGTATCTCAAACCTTTTAAATTATGCTGTAAGCTACAGTAACTCTAATTGCCATTGCAAAGAAATGTATCAAATAACTCAGCTATTCGGGCAGCACACAGTCTGGAATTTATTAGCTGCTGCTCTGATCCTAATTTAGTGCCATGGTCTCATCTCACTGAAAGTATAATTGCCATTATTGAATAATCATTTTGATACGTTATTCCATTTTCTGCCTTGTTTATCTTATGTTCTTAAGTGTCTTGTTTCCCTTTTTCACATTGCCATCTCAATCTGAGCTTCTTCTAACTCATTCTCAGTATTTGCCAGTCTTTAACGGCACAATCATTGCTTGATAACATCTGTATGTCTTGTGCAATTCTGTCAAATTGGCTGGTATGAAGAAACTTAAGTACTGCAATTTCCCTTCTGAGATACTACTGTTGCATCATTTTGACACACAGGGGTTTTTTCTCTTCCACCTTCAGTTTGGTCTTATATAATAAAATGACTTTTATATTCAAATCAATTACCCATTTAAAAAGTTAGCTTTCTGCAAAAATCTGTGCACTGAATATCTCTAATGTTTACTAGAACATGTACATGAAATAATGTATTTTTTAGCTTGCAATCCTGGTCCACAGTGGGTATTTAGAAGGTAAAATCACATCTGTATATTGGATATTCTGTCTGTCATAATCAACTTGAAAGTGCTTCTGTCCTTTCAGTATACGTATCACATTTTAATGTTCCTTGTAGACATTTGCAAAAGAAAATGGATAACATAAGAGCTGAAAAAGAGCCTGATTTTTATCTTATGAGCTACATTATTTTTACTGCTGCCGTGTCTATTGTGCCCTCTTATGCATTTGCTGGTAGCTCATTTATGGACACATATGCGTATCTGTGCATATACATGTTAAAAAACATACTCATAATGGAAAAAATATCCCTGCAAGGGAAGTGAGATGTGATATGCAGTTATAAATTATCATTTGAGTTTTTGGAGAGAGTACTAAGATAAGTAGTAATGAAAACTTATTTATACTTTCTGCCTTATTTTCTTCTCACTTATTCTCCTCAGTGGATCATAGTAGTATTACTGACTTATGGTTCTTTTTATTTCATAGCTTTAATTATTGATATTTCTGAAGTATCAAGTAGCATCCAAGGCCTTTTTCTTTCTGATAGAATCTTCGTGACCATGTGTTAAAAGTTGCCAGGCATTTAATGGATGTTTTAATTCCACCAAAAACCTGTGTGTTATAAAAGTGCTTAGTGCTCTGCATGCCTTGTCCTTGGCTTTGTGTGTCAAGGTTTTAGTAGTGGAGGACTACAAGCGTAGCTTTGGTGAGAAGCAGCTAGAAGCTTCCCCCGTGTCCAATAAAGCCAATGCCAGCCAGAATGGTTAAAAGTGATATAAATGACTACATCAAATTGTATTTCTTCTTGTGCAGCATGGCCTGCTCCAAAATACTTTATTTTTTCCAGGTAATTCTGCCTAGTTGATTTGCTTCAGCTCTTTGTAGTTCTTCAATAAATGGTGGGTTGTGGTTGAAATCAAAGCATTGGATGGCTGATTTAAGAGTATCTAATCCAAACTGAATTAATTAAACAGGGTTATTACTCCAATTCCACTGCTTTTCTTACTGTGCTATAAAAGTGGAGGTTTTTAATGGTTTTAAAATTCACGTCTGTTATTCCTTTGTAGCAGTTGCAAGAGATTGCAATCACATATCTTCATTTCTGTGATGCCACTTCTTTCCCTGCTGATTTCCTTACTGGTAGTCCTGTTTTCTCCATGTTACTGTTCTTTTCATCTCCTGGAGATAAATAATCACTTATAGGCATTCAAAATTCATTTCTGTTTGGCTTCTACATTCATTTCCAGGCTTACTCAAGGTATTTACCTGATGGAAATCTCTGTTCTAGTGAACACCACATTATTTTTGTGCCTTGTTTTGAATCTGAATGATCTATTCTGTTAAGAAAAGGTAAAAAACCAACAGAGAACAGAATGAAGAAAACAAAATTGGTTGTATAAATGGACAAAAGAGGTTTTAAAAAACTCTTTTATAAATTATCAGTCCTTTGTCTTTCATTATGCGTATGTGTAGGATGACTATAGAACCATATTTTTTTCTTTTAAAATATTTTAGATATCAAAGTATATACGCATAAAATATGTATGCACTGATGTTTTAGACCTGTACACTGTGCTAGTCACGGGGTCTGCAGGAAGTGGCAGTATAGACACTCTCTTCTACTCTAGAGTAAAAAGGCTCACTGAGAAATGATAGCCCTTTATCTGTTGCAGGTTTTCAATTAGCCTTTCCAGCATCAGGGGTTGTAAAGGTTTGGAAGTGTGTTAGGTCTCTTGGCTGTTAAAATCTTGTCCATTCTGCCAGTCTGGAACTTAACCAGCCACAATTTTTTTTTAATGTGTATTTTTCAAAACAATTTCTCACAGATGTTAGTGTATCTCAATTCCCATTGATTTGTTTTGTTTTGTTTTTTTTACTACCAGCTGATATTGCAACCTACAGTTCATATTTATTGCCATCACCCAAGCCATCCAGTCTTCTTTAATAGTACTAAACAAAAGATGTGACCAGTTATACATATTCTTAGAGAAAATGCACAAAAGCTGAACTAGCTATGCATAGCTGTGGAGTGTTAACATTTAAATATCATCTGTAACTGAAAATAATTTTATCTGTCTAAATTCTACATATAAGAATATTTATGGCCTTTTCTAAAATGTCTCTTTAGAACTTAATATTGGAAATAAGTATCTTCTTCATAACTGAGTATTTTCCTAAGCCAAACTGAGTCAAAATATATTGTTAGGGTGAGACTGAGATATGAGGTCTGAATCCCTGTCATTCTGAAAGCAGGCCTATATCTTGACTTTAAACTAAGCAAAAAATGAGATTCATGGGAAGAGATTCCTGAGCTAATTTTAAGTACATTGCTTTGGTACAGTGCATCACAGCACAGCAATGGCTACCTGGGGTTTCCAACAAGCGTGGCTATGCCAGGACAAGTTTGCTACAGGGTCTGTTTGAGTTGAGTGCAGTTTGGGGTTCTGTGATGCACTTTGCTGTATTTTCTAAATGCCCTCAGTTCCACAACTGAAGCTTTGTTTTACCATACCAACTCCTCTTTCCAAAAATTTATTCTCTTCCACCTCCCTTACTGTTGTTAATGAGGGATGGAGCTGTCATGAGATGTACTTGCTGCATGCTTCTCTTGCTAATGAAAATATTTTCCTGCTGAATTGCTGGCCAGACTGAAATATTTTTATACCATCTATGAGCACTGAAAAGTTACTTCTGATGAAATGGATAAGTTCATTTAAATTATTAGCTCCCTCAATTGATTCCACTCTCATTTTTTCATTGTGACTTTGCAACTGAAGAATACATTTTCACATCATTGGACAGCTTTTAACTAGCACTTATTAAAGGATATCCAACAAGAAGATGTATTATGGTTGCACTGGCATGGCATCCTTCCAGAAACTTGCATCTGACATATTATTGTAAGGACAAAGATAGACGTAACATGCTGGATAAATAGCTACCAAGGAACTGAAAGATCATCAGTTCAGTCATCCACGACAGGGATGAATACATATAGAATCATAGAATCATAGAATGTTTCAGATTGGAAGGGACCTCCAGAGGTCATCTAGTCCAACCTCCCCACACAAGTAGGGACATCTACTTAGGTCAGGTTGCTCAGAGCCTCATCAAGCCTGACCTTGAATGACTCCAGGGATGGGGCCTCCACCACCTCTCTGGGCAGCCCATTCCAGTGCTCTATGACCCTCATGCTAAAGAACTGGAATGGGCTGGCTGGTCTGAGACAGGCTGGTCTCTTTTTAATATATATACTTACAGGAAGGATGCATTTATTTTCTGGCTGAATTAGTTGAGTCCAGGCTGAAATCAAGTCGTAACTGTATTGGTCTTACCTGAAGTAGTGGCATTAAAATGTGTATAATTGACTTCAGAAGTGTAGCAATACTTTTTATATTCCCGGAAAATATCTGGACTAAAATGAAAAAGTATGACAACTTGTGCTTGGAAGAAATCCAGGATATCTGAGATTTATAGTAAAATGTTGAGGTCCTGACAGCTGAATTACAACAGTATTTAATAATCTTAAATACAATATCCAAGATACTCTCTCTGAGTACATAGATGGTGATGAAGTACCTCCAGAGCACAATGAGTTCTTGCTCTACCTTGATCTAAAAGTTGGGAGGATGTGCTGAGTGATCTGCAACACAGCAAGTGTCAGATCCAGACCAACTGTATAACTGAACATTTTGCTCTGCTATTCTATTTTGTTGAGCCAAGTTTGTTTAATTCCTTACTAGTGTTGCAGAGCTATAGATATTCTCCCACATCATTGACTGGAAGAGTGTGTGTGGCAAATAGCCAACTTCTGTGCTAGTGAACCAACAAGTGCAGCTTGTGAAAACTCTGGATGTTATAGAATAACTTAAAACAAATCTGGCCTTATACTTAAAACAAGTCAGGCTGTACTGCAGCCAAGATACATTGCTGTGGTATCTCTGAAAATGGAAAATTGTTTTGTTCTCATGCAATTTATTTATTTCATTTAGTGAACGCCTAAGTGCGCTATCAAAGATCATAGAATCGTAGAATAGTTTGTGTTGAAAGGGACCTTTAAAGATCACCTTGTCTAAGCCCAAGATGCTTCTCTGAAGGGAAGACGCTTCTCTTGACTGTGTGGTTAGGAAGTGAGAGAAATTCCAGTAACACACAACTCCTCTACTTAAATAAAAAAGGGGAAACAAGAAACTGGAAGAAATTAAATATGAGATTGTGGTTCTTTGAAGTATAGTGGAAGGAACATCATGCTAGGGAAAGAATCAATGTATCATCTGCAGGCTAAATATGCTCACTCAATTAAAGAAGTGTTTTGGCTGGAAGACATCTTTAAGATCCAACCATTAACTCAGTACTCTGAGGTCACCATTAAACCTTGTCCCTCAGCACCACATCTACACGTCTTTTAAATACCTCCAGGGATGGGGACTCCACCACTTCCCTGGGCAGCCTGTTCCACTGCTTGACAACCCTTTCAGTTAAGAAAATTTTCCTAACATCCCATCCAAACCTCCCCTGGTGCAACTTGACACCATTTCCTCTTGTACTGTTGCTTTTTACTTAGGAGAACAAACTGCCCCCAACCTCGCTGCAACCTCCTTTTAGGTAGTTGTAGAGAGTGATAAGGTTTCAGTCTCCTTTTCTCCTGGCTAAACAACTCCTGTTCCCTCAGCTGTTCTTCATAAGACTTGTTCTCTGGACCCTTCATCAGCTTTGTTGCCCTTCTTTGGACATGCTCCAGCTCCTCAATATACTTTATGTAGTGATGGGCCCAAAACTGAACACAGAATTCAGGCATGGCATCACCAGTGCTGAGTACAGGGGGATGATCACTTCGCTAGTCCTGCTGGCCACACTATTTGTAATACAAGCCAGAATGCTGTTGGCCTTCTTGTCCACCTGGGCACACTTCACGTCAAGCTAATTTTAAATGAGCCTTTGGATGCACTCCTATCAAAGTAGAGTAATGTATCAAAACAGGATGTAGCAAGCTAATAGCTTTGAGATCCTCTTAAGAAGACAATATGGTAAAAGTCCCATCTGTGGCAGTTTGAGTAGATATCTTTTATTGGTACTTATGTATCTGAAAAGAGAAACCTCTGCCAGGAAACAGAAGGCCAAAAGAAGAAAGTTGTGTGCTGGGAGATGTGAGAGGCTTCCAGGAATCCATCAGATCTGGAGACTAGTGGTCCTGTTGGATCCACAAGAACTGACAAACTTAGGACACAGAGTCAGCTGAAAATGCGCAAGGCTGCTGGCACATATTAGTATGAATGACAGGCTGTATAATTCAGACTACATCCAAGAAGACAGTGGCTGCTATATGCAGACAAACTCAACAGGATTAGTTACACATCTGTTGAAGCAAAAAAATCCCTTGAGGGATTTTTCTGACCTGAAAGTCAGTGATGCATACATATGATGTGCCACTTCTGACTGAGCAGCTGGGGTTGGCCTCCCAACTGTTGCTTCAACAGAGTAACTGAAAGTATGTGAGGGACAAAGCAAAAGAATGCACTGTGTGAACAGTTATCTGCTATTAATAACAGCTTATTTATTATAACATCTTTAATTATTAACTGTGGTTTGTGTCTTGACACAATCTGCTAAAAGAGGAAAAAAGCATTTACCAAAAAGTAATACAATGGATTTGTTTATACCTATTTTTTTTAAAAATAGACCTTTTCATTGAGAGGCATATAAGTAAGATTACTTGTGAGGACAGCCTTCAGAATCAAGTTTAAACTTTGGTTTTGGAAGTCGAAACTGAAGTACATCATGTATCCACCAGACAAAAAAATCAACGTGTTGAAATGTTTATGAGGTGGTCTTAAACAGCAACTTCTTCTGAACAGCCAAATAATATCTAGTATGGGCAAGAAGCTTTATGTAATGAAGTTAAAGACTGAATTTAAGTTTTGACTGGCTTGAAATAAAAGCAAAAAGGATGGAAGAAAGGCTATAATTATTGCAAGAACATAACGTGATGCTTCGACAGGATGTGAAATTCACTAAGGAACATATTGTGGCTATAATTAGAGATAGTGTTTCAGTCACTTTAAAAATGAATCATTAGAGAATGCATTAAAAAGTAAAATTCTACATCTGTTGAGTCTCCCAGTTGGGACAGAAACATAAGACCTTAAAAGGGAGATGCAAATTTTTTCTACTAAGCTCTGAGGTTAAATTCCAGAAGTAAAGCTTTGGAATTGGAAACAAATAGAAACAAAACAGAAGTATAGATGATTTGCAATACTTTCTATTTATACTTCTAGAACATATTCAAGAGCACTGATACTCTTGTTCTATAAGGGTTTGAAATTGATCACTTAGAATCTTTACACAGAATTGCTGTCATCTCTTATACTTGCTTCCAATCATTCCAATCCACTGTTGCAGTGTACACAAAATAAGAACAGTTAAGTGACTTAGTCTCTGTTCTTCTGTGTTCAACCTCAATACAAAATGAAGTAGATGGAGAAGAGCTTTTATGATTCATTGCTTAGCTATAATAAAGAATTTCCAGTTACATTTCTCTAATCATGGTAGGGCTATGGGTGAGAAGCACAGATGTCAATTTCTGATTGCAATGGCTTTTGCAAAGAGTTAAATTTTCTGGGGGAGGAAAAGTTTGTAATAAAGAGGTCAATGGTTGTAGCTGGCACCACATTTTTCTCAGACTGTTTGCATGAGGGAATTTTCTACACTAAAATATATTGCCTAGCAATTTTAATCAAGCAGCAAGTTAAATCAAGTTAAATATAATGATAAAGAGAATTCTAGTACTTGGTCCTGCAGTTTCATTTTTCTTTTTTTTTTTTTTTTGGTGTCTAATACAGATTATTCTTGTAGATCTTTCTTATTTCAGATGACCATAATCTGTTTTGAAATGTGTTTTGTGTTTTTCTAGGCAGTTGTGTCACAGACTAGTGTAGACTTTTGACAAAATAAGATTACACACTGTCAATGGTCTATCTGGACAAAAAAACCCAACAAACCCAATGATCAGCCTGGCAGATTTGGGATCTCTCATACTGCATAAGCAACATCATTGCTAACTGCTGGGGAACTCAGGGATGTAACACTTCACTAAATCTCATTAAGACGGTAAAATAAAGGTATACTCTGTACTTAAATCTGCTTGCTTAACTTATAAAACTTCTTATTGAATAAATTGTAGCACCAACAAATAGTTTTTAAGCAATTTTTGAAGCATTCAAAAGGTGAGGAAGTCTGAATAGATGACTTTGCGGTCAGTTTTTTGGTCTTCATCATATTGTTTGAAAGTGATTATTGCTATATTTACCAATGGAATAATGGCATTTCTACTCAACAGAAAATGCCAACGGGATAGAAGCTCTGCTAGTTTGCTTGACAGTTAAGTCTTACCTCTGAGGAAATGCAAAGGAAGTATCTTATTTTAGAGATCATTTATAATTAAACCACTATACTCCTATGATGCACTCCTACGTGGAAGCTGTTTCTTCTCCTATTCTACCTTACAGTGGCTCCTTGGTCCAACCTCAATTACTGTGGTGCAAGGAAGTATTTCATGTAGTTGAATATTATGGTTTGTTTTCAGAGTCACCCACTTACAGGTGCTAGTAGATAGTCTGATCAGCAGTACATGGAAACCTGGGCTATACAAGTCACTTGTGGAAAGGTGCCATGCTAAGGCAGATATATTGTTACTGAGTAATCAAGTGTCACAACCCTCTCTACACCACAATATGTTGTGTCATAGATATTCCCTTATTTCTAATGACTCCTTAGCAGTATTTAAGACAAAGCAGATTCCAGGCTTTAACAAGAAATGAAAACACATATAAAGTAACACAGTTCTCATAATAACTACTATAGTTATGATTTTTCTTTATTAAATAGAGGTTGGAAACCAAGCTATTGACAATTTTCACAAACTTGAAAGATCTGTCTTTAATGTGTTATAGCCTGTCTCTTTTAAACTGTCACAGAAGATGATCTCTTGGATAAAGACAACTTGTCCTCTGAGAAACTAATGGAAAATTTTGTCCAGTTACATAGGTTAGGAAACATCATACACTGTTAACTCATTAATATGGGTAAAAATTTAGATTTAATTTAAAAGCATATTCTTTTTACCTTTACATATTGTCTCAAGGAAGTTCTGGTCTGTTTTTACATCAGTCTAAATAAGAGGTATTGTCTAATGCAACCACATATAAAAACACACTTTGATTTTCCTGAAAAAGAGGTGGGAATGCTCATCTGCCAGCAAGCACAGAGGGTGCTTGAATGGCTGTCTGAAACTTGATATTGGCTGTGGCAACTGCAGGTCCGGTCTTCCAGATGGAGACCTAGAGATAAACACAGAGTGGAATAATCATATTACAAATAGTTGGATATGCTTCATACTAAAAGGTTTTCTCAGAGAGATGAATTTTGATGCATTATTTTTGTCAAACTGATTTAGGACACAAGCATGAGCAAACTCAAAAATATATCTGATCATGCTCCTGTGTCAGAATTCCTCCATTACTGGTGAATGGGAAGGGAGACATGTCTCCTGGAAGATTTTAATAGTTCAAAGCAGAATAGAAGTATTAGAAATGCAGCACATGGGGAAGAGTGAGTGAGTGAGAGATTTCAGATTTTTTTTAAATCCTATTTTTTTAAGAAACAATTGCTTTTTGACAGGTCACCTTAGTATGAGAATGAAAATAAAACTCTTTTTTTACTTCTTGCTTTCTGGTATTGGTAGCACTGTGAACCTAAGTATGCCATCCAAGGCACACTTAGGATGCTATTAAAAGAGTTGCTCAGCTTTTATGTAAATGGAAATATTCTCATCTTTGAATTACTAAACTGCAAACATCACAGTACCATCTTAATAACAAATGTAACTTGAGCAATGGTTTATGCGTAGTGTATTTTAAGCCACTGCAAGTTTCTAAAATCATACTGAAGAAGAAGCTTCTGCAAAATAAGGATGACTCTTAGTTGAGACAAAACATATCTTGAACACTGTGATTAAAACTTGAAAAAAAGATTATAGTCAATTATTTTCTTAAACGCTGCAGAGTAAAGTCTCATACAACTCCGCTCACTTTTGAAAGGGAGTTGAATGAAAATAATGATAAAGCTCATTGATATGCTTCCGTTCTCTTCAGTGGGAGGAAAGTTGAGTTAATATGTTTAAGAACTGCTTTTTTTTTTTCTTTCTCCCCCTCTCAGAATAGCCTTTTCCATTTTCTAGACTCAAAAGTTTACGTTCACAATATCAAGTATGTCCAGGATGGAAATTTATATCATGATATCTAGAGTATCACCACAAACTTTGGGAACTTGTTTTTCCTGTTACGTTCATTCTTTTTGTGAAGCAATGTCTAGGTAATAAGCACACTGTGGTAAATGAACATTACAGCCAAAATAGGCAGTTCTTCCTTGTTTGGAGTTGTTCTTTTGAAATGATTTAGAGGTATTTCAGGACTGTAGCAGGTTTGGTAGAACAATATAGATATAAATTGACTTCTAGTGCCATTTCCATCAATGCACATAATCTGATCTAATATTGTTGAAATATTTACTTAGAGGGTAAATTCTGGTCTGTGTAGAAATAATTGGTGTGTTACAAAGACTAAGTCGCGTGGCATTACCTTGCTCTCCTGGAAGCTAGATTATGTTGAAAGACTGCTGGAAGTAACTTATTTTTCTTCATTTTTTTTTCCCTGTATGTTTTCTTCATTACAACTGTATCATACAATGGTAAACAAGCTGGAATACCTGCAGCTCTTTTACTTAATAAATTGTTGTTGAATTGAGCCACAAAGCAAGCTCTGTAGGGGTATTTTTTTCAAAGCACATACCTGAAGATTAGAAACTATTTAATCATACATATTTAACTAATTATCACAAAACAGAACACAGGAAGGTCTGAAAGCAACTAATTATCTTAAACACTTTTTTTCCTGTGTACACTTTTTACATCTGGAACATTCCTACGTCTTTAAACAAGCAAGCACAAGAGTCCTGCAAACAGCTTATTTGTAAATTGGACCACAACTATCCATAGATTATTTTTTTTTTACCTATTGGTTACACACCATGATCACCTGTCTCAGTAGTGACAAAGCATTGCTGGGCTTGTAGTTTTTCTTAGATCAAATCTTGTGTTGCATCATCCTGTGCAAATAGTTTTCCATTGAAATCTCAAGAGCTGTTAAATGTATTGGGCAAATTGTGCTCTGAGATGTGCCCTAATAAGCTTCCTGGTTAACAGATTCCTCCTCATCTCCTTCACCCACATTACACTTTTCCTTCAAAGCTCCACAAACAAAAATGTATATTTGAACCTCCACAAAACCTGTCTCTCCCTATTGAAGGAATAGTTGAGTAAAGGAGGTAAAGCAGGTAGACTAAGCTAACTGAAGAACTAAAAGATGTTTCTTTCAATTCAGTTGTCAAGCCTTCTGTAACATATTCTTTCAAATTAATTTCGAAACGAGGACTGTGTAAGTATTCTGAAACATAACTATGACTAGTTAATGATAAAATTCTTATTCACTTTTTATACATTAGCTTGATATTTACATTCTTTTTTTAATTGTGTAACTCCTCTTGAAATGATTAGCAAAACAAATAATTATGAAGCTAATGTAAAACTTTTTCTCTGGTAAGGCAGTGGAATTGTGCTTTAAGTGATTTATGAAGAGCTGTTAACAAAGAATTTTTTCCCTTGTATTTTGGTTCAGTGCTTCCCTGCTGGATAAAGGAGGGATCATTCATTTAAAGCAGTACACTGATGTATTTAAAATTAGCCTTTTTATTATTGTTTTATAATGTAGCTATTAAAATTCAAAGAAACTTTTTGACTAAATGAACTTATACTACTGAATTACATAATTGGAGTTTTGAATAATTTCCTAAATAACTACTGTGACTTTAATTATTTGGCAAATTTAGGAAGAATGTTGACAGCAAAATCATGGCCTCTAACTAGATTTCGGTGATTGTATTGTTGGATTTGATGGGGCCAGATGACCAGAGCCTGGAAATATATATAATAACTTTGCTGTCTAGGAAAAACTTAATCTGAGAATACTCCTTCAAGCTCACAAATATAGGAAATAGTACACTTGTGTACATGAGTGTGAGCATATTCTCATCTGGGAGAAAAGATAATTAATAAGAATGTTGATTTGTAGCAGTGTCAAGTATGCTCTTTATATCACCTTAAGCTGTGCTCTGAAGCTGCAGGAGGGCAATATGACGGCTTCACCAAACTCTGTGCTGGTCTTGAGGCTAGTGGAATAATTACAGAAATATTATTTCTTACAGTGACTGTGGTAATGGTCTGGGTGGGTTCCTCAGGAATTGGTACATATTTGGCTGTTGCCAGCATCAAACTTTAACCAAACATTCTCTTAAATAAAATAAAGTTTGCCCAGCAGCCATGGGAGAAATTTCTCTCCATTCTTGCACATCTTTTTATCAGAGAAGAATTTTGTTCATAAGATCACTTAGCTTTTGAAATTCTTTGAAAAACATCATAGCTTTGACTTTTTTTGAAAGCTGGGCTGACTCTGATAGGAGCAATCAATGAGGACTTTAGGTGCTATATAGCTGTGCATGAACTGATGGTGAAGGCTAACTCATAGAAGCTGAGTATGGGACACAGATGGTGAGCGCCTGAGTGATCATAAAGTCCTTATACAACAAACAGATACAAGAGGATGAAATTTTTCTCTGTAGGTATGTAGGTGAATGCAATCTGATGGCTAGTATCAGGGTTTCTGCTTTTCAAACAAGTGCAATGGAGCTCAAAGGAATACATAAATCTGCGAACTGTTATATGGTTCCCTGGCCAACAAAAATGTATGAGGCAAAGGAAACATTTTTTGAAAGACCAGCATATTATTTTATCTGTTGAGGAGTGTGGCAAACTCTGTAAGGGCTAAACTGTTTTCTGCCTGCAATATAGAGCACTCAGCTGAGCCTCCTCTAATCAACACTAGTTGTCTTCATTCATTCATTCATTCCCTCAGGACTGCTATGCTCCTTGGGTCTCATACACTTACTAGGGGTTTTGGGTCAACCTAAATTTACAGGGGAAGATGCAGTGAAAAAAAAAAGGTTTAAATGTCCCCAAAAGACTTTTGCTTGGGAAATTCTAACTGCTATTTATTTCTATCATTCTAATTGATCTGTTTGTCCCTGTGTCTTCATATTTTTGCACGTCCATTTTGAAGGTGGAAAATGGAACTTACCAAAATAATAAAAGTCAGTCTGACATTGAGAAAACTGAGATTTATTGGCAGGAGGGAGACGTTACAAGTGAAGCAGTTGAAATAAAGCCATATGTGGGGAATGTAAAATAAGGTAATACAACATTGGATGAGTGGTAATAAAAAGACTGAAGATATCAAATTTGAACAATAGAAGCAGAAGTCAAGCAGTCAGTATGTAACAGATTGAAAGAATTAGTTTAATATGATAGCAAGAAGGAGGCTAAAATTTTTGTGAAAAGAAATAGAGGTAAGCCACCATGCTGAACTAGACTACAAAATTATTGAAACAGGAGTCTTTGATGTAGATTTGATGGGGGTATCCTGTGGGGTGGAGGCAGAGGAGAAGAGCTAGATGCAGTGACTTCAGAAGATGGAAATACAGCAGAAGACTGTACTCCCCTAATTAAATCAGCATTGACGGCTAAAGCATATGTGGTCATCTTGTAATCTTACTAAACACCTTTCTGCCCTAATACTCATGCTTTGGTTACCTTTTTACCTTTTATTTTGAGATAAATTGGAGGAAATCTCAGCATAATTGCTAGTGCTCATTCACAATTTCTAGGTTCAGCCTCTGTGGTTCCAGTCATTAAAGCTTCCTTCCTACAGTTTCATCTGTCGTATCACTACATGTGCGTCCCAGTTTCCTTTGTGATGAGTTCAGTAATAGCTATTTTTTTTTTGCTGGGGTTTGAGTTTTAGGGTGTGTCTGTTGCTTGGATGACATTTTTGCCCTGATGACTAGTTAGGAAGAGTTTAGAAAAAATTAAGAACAGTCGTATTATTTTTCCTACAAGGCGGTATCTGATTATACACATATGCACACAGAGATACAATGATGCCCCTTAATAGATTTGTATACACCCTTTTACCTTATGTCAAGATGCATTTTAAACACTTCCACAGCAAGATTTTCAGTTCTGTGGAAGGCACAGCTGCTCAGGTCCTGTATGTATTACTTTCATGTTGTTACTAGCATTGTTTCCTTCAGTTTACAGGCTTATAGCTAATCTTTGAAAAGCTAGGAAATGTACGGTAAATGACAGCTTTTTTATAGTAACTAGGAAGCCTGATATTATATATGTTACTGAAGACCTAGAAAGACAAAGGGGAGTGAAAGGCAAAGACCTGTGTATCATGTGTAATAAAGTCACTTTGATTTAACACTTTGGTTTTCAATATAATCTCAGGATAGGGTTTTAGAAAGTATTTCAGAATGTAAGAATATTGGCTGAACTTTCTGTATCTCTAGCATTGGCCACAAGGCCTTCTTGAGGATGTCACCCCATTATCAAGCCTCTATTCCTTTTCTGAGAAATTTGAAGTGTTGGGGGAGTATTAATTCCAAATTAAAATGTAAAAAAAAAAAAAATTAATCAGATTTGTACTGCTAAATTCCATGTATTTTAAAAATTCCATCCTTAATCTTTTGTGTTTATTTGCAAGTATATTTAAACTTTATGAATACGAGATTAAAAAGTGCCTGCTGTTACATGTTTATCAAGGAATGAAGACAATACATAGATTTTTATGTATAAAATAAGATAAGCTTGGATTAGTCAGATCCAACCTTGCTGCAGTTACTTTAAGTTAAAATCAGGAGTTCAAAGGATTTTATTTAAATTTTGATGGTGCTCCTAACTCATGATTAATCCTCCTCCTTGGCTCTTTAATATCAGTAGTTTACAGTAGTATTTAACACCTGCAACTAAACAGGACTTCTTTTTGTACCTGCAATTGTTTATGCAGAAATTACACAGCCCCTGGTTAGTTGTAGGAACAGTTGTCAGGAGGACTCTCTGAAAATATCTACACGGAATGTGCACCATGTCTTCATGTATACTGATACTAAAATTCAAGGAAATATCAATCTGTTCTAATAACAAATATGGCCCACAAAGAGTGTCACAAACAGTATGATGTGAAATGTAACCTCTGTCATGTGTTGAAGAAAGGAGTAATCTAGAAAAAAATGCCTGAAAGCAGAAGTAACTAGTGACATTAAACTGACAGCTATATGTAGTTAAATATGGAATGACTGAAATGAAGCTACCTCCTGGAAGAAATATAGTATGAATGGCCAAGAAAAGGTGATACTAAGGAAATTTAGTGGACTACAGGCAATGAGTCCCATGTATGAGTGAAACCATCACTGCAATTATGTTTGAGAAAAGCAGTTTATTTATATTTCTTGAATTATTTTGATGGATGTACAAATACAGATATGCTATATGTACATTTCTCTTAAATTAATCATTACTACTTTTAAGCTTCTTGTACTAAATGTGAGTAACACTGTAGTGTAAAGAAAAGGTTTAGCTGTTGTATTTTCAGTCTCCATGATAATACATCCCTCTTTCAGCATCTCCTATGACTGATACTTGCTCCTTCCTTTAATCTTGGTAATTTTTATCTCTGTGATAAACAAGTCCTTCCTACTACAGATGTCTTTGAGCTGCTTCTAGGTAGCTGTTTTATTATCTTCCCTTAATGATATTCTTCTATTAACCCTCATAGGGTCAAATCCTTAGCTGGATAAATAGTATCAGTGAATATTTTGAGACTGGTCATGTGAATAGGTCTACAGAATTGCTATTTTACCTGGATTAAAAAGAAAGCTGCTGATATACTGATTTTTAAGCTCTGAATAATTCTGTGATTTACCTCTCCTTTCTAAGTCAAGCTTCCGCAATAAAGCAATTTAGTACTTTACTTTTTTAATAAATGTTTTTGGGTTTTGTTTTGGTTTTTTATTTTGTTCATTTTGGTTTATTGTTTTGTTGTTGTTGTTTTTAAATTATCACAAAGAAAACTACTCTTAGTTATCGTAAATTATTTTTATTGGTGGCTTAACCAGAAATTTACAAAAAGAAATGCTTGCTGTTCTCATGGTTATTGCTATATTGGACAATAGTTTGTAAACCAAGTGAAATTTTAAACAGCTAGTGTTACTTTAAAACTTGCCTGTCATTTGCATGGACTTGCAGCACTGAATTGGGTCAGAGTGGTGAAGTCTGTCTTCAATATTTGCAACTAGTCTGTCTGTACTCAGTGTCACTTTAGTATTATTTCCAGGACTTGTGGGTTGCTATTTAGCTGTTAAATATCTGCAGAATTTTCAGTCTAGTCTTTCATACCTGTCGTAAAACTGATGCACCCGTACTCCTAACCTTAACTAACATAACTGATTTTCTTACTCATCCAATGTTTGACAAGCATAATTTTAATTTACCTATGTTCATCCAAATGTAACTGTAGAGGAAGAAAGTTTGTCAGAAGTGCCACTGTTAGACCAACACATGTATCTTGGGGAAAAAAACCCAAATCCTGATATGTATGACTTACAAGAACACAGTATTTCTCAGCACCTAACACTTTCTTCAGGTAAAGAGATTTCTTCTTTACCTGAAAGAAGTAAAGCAAAGAAGTCCCATATTGGAAAGCTCACCTTTTTTTTTTTCTATCTATCAATCGATCTCATTAAAAATCTTGTCTTGCTTATAGACTTTCACAACTATAACTGTTTCATTTCTGAACAAGCCTTTTGTTGACTACCAGAGTAAACTCAAATTAGTTACCTTTTGCTGTGCATATCTCTTGGACAATCACACTACAGAAATGAGAGAAAGTCAAACAGGTTTGCCAGAGCAAGAATTAGAATTAGTATTTGTTCTTGTTAAAGCAAACATAGATATCTTCTACTTTCCTTCAAAATTAAAGAAAGTAGTCTGTTTTCTTTGGGAAAAGCACTAGAGACTCATCTACTTCTCATATTTTCTGTTGTAGTCTACTTCACGCATTTGTTTCCATAAAATCGTAGAATTATTTGGGTTTGAAGGGACCTCACGGATTATCTAACTCCAACCACCCTGTCATGACAAGGACACCTCCCACTAGACCAGGTAACGCAAGGCCCGATCCAACCTGGCCTTTAACACCTCCAGGGATGGAGCATCCACAACCGCCCTGGGCAACCTGTTCTGGTGTCTCACCACCTTCTGAGTGAAACATTTCAGAAAGATCTGTTAAGCATGTTCATGTCTGAAAGTATTAATTCCTACTAACCGCACAAACCACTTTCATTAGACTTGTAACAATATTTTTTTTCTATGGTTATTGCTATTTTTTTAGCCTGATACTTCCTTGTTCACTGGAAAGAATCTATAATGAAAATGTGAACATAGAATGTGAGGGCTATTACTGGGTCCAGCCAAAGATTGACCTGTTCTGTTTCTCCAGCCTTGCTGTTTCCAGCTCACAGAGTACTTTCTTGATCTGGATGTTTCTCCATATTTAGAAATACAGTGGATTTCACATGAACTTGTTCATTGTCTCCTTGAATGCACATACATTTACGGGAAGGAGTTCTAGAGCCTAAGTGCACATGTAGTACCTTCTCTATTTATGTTTTTTTCTTGAACCTGCGACTACTAAATTCAGTAGAGGCCTCTTAGCCTAGGAAGTCAGTGCTTATATGTAAGTTACCGTCGATCTCTAGTGTGTCTGTTCGTACAAACCAGCTATGTGCTTTCAAAGCAAATCACTCCCTTGTTCTCACTTCTGATGTGATTCCTTTCAGATTAAAGTGTGGCAGGTGATGAGCTACAGACATGCACCTAATGCATCTCTAACTACTGATGAGTGTTAAGGCAATAGGACCAGGCAAGATAGGGTTTGAAATAAAACTCCCTAAAACTTGTACACTGTGAGTGTTAGCAACAGCCGTTTCACTTCACAAACGTGCTAATAAAAAAGTAGTTTCTGTCTGTCAGTACATCTAGACATCCATTTATTTAGATCAAGAACATTTCTTAGCTCTCAATATCTACAGGTACGTTCCTGAAAACCTGAAACTGCTCGGTAAAAGCGGCATCTTGCTGATTCCTAGTGACTGTTCCCAAACATTACTTATCTCAGATTAAGTGCTGAAAATGCATAGAAAAACTAGGACTTAAAAGCATAGTATCTTTTCTACAATGCTTGAGCATCTTGCTATGGGTCTATAAAATGAGATCTCTGAGAGTGCAATTTAGCTTCAAACCGAATTCGTTTGTTGTATACTTTCCATACTCTTACTTTCTTATTTGATATGACTAGATGTAGTTCTCCCAGAAATATCAAATCCACCTTGTCAGATTCTCATAATTATCTACATTTTCAACTGATATAAACAAGAGTAGCTGAGACCTATTTCCAAATTCTAAAAGATTAGGTTAAATGTTAAATCTTACACTCTTGGAAACAGTCTCCCACTTCTAATCTAATCAGTATGACCCTATGGCAAGTACTGAGAAACTGTAGAACACAAGTGTGCTCACCTATACTATTCCTGAAGAGCAAATATATCTTGGTTTAAGGGTTTATTTTAGTTTAAACCTTCTAACATCGACATCCT
Organism: Eurystomus gularis; assembly: GCA_013400335.1. NCBI lineage: Eukaryota > Metazoa > Chordata > Aves > Coraciiformes > Coraciidae > Eurystomus > Eurystomus gularis. The sequence continues at coordinate 7,812 of VZZY01001875.1, read as the reverse complement.
GCATTTTGTTAGTGTAACTTATTTGGGATATCTTTCTAGGGCTGTGTAACTGAATTATTTTCTTGATGGAGTTGTTGAATGAGGAAAACAAAAACTCAAACAACCCCTCCAAACTGATCCAAAATATTTTCCAAAAAAGAAGCAGAAAACATGTATTTGATTTGACCCCTCTCTCTCACTTATGAACATCTTGTTTTCTGGCACATATGGTAGAAAATGGCAGTGCACACAAATAACAATTCAACAGATAACTACTGTGTCTGAAAAGCTAAGGGACTTAATTCACTGCTGTCTTCTGTTCAGTTTCTATTTCTTCTGTAAGAGAGTGCCAGCTGTTCTGTTTAGACAGGAATGGATTTCTTTTGTAGGTTATTTAAATATTTGTTTGAATCAAGAGTGTCTCTTTTTTTCATGTCTAGAAAGTGCTATGTTGCCCAAAAAAAGCAAACAAAATAAGCTGAAACATCACAACCACAAAGCTTAAGAGCTTTGATCTATGGAGCCATAGATCAATATTTAGAGCAATTGCAGCGCATCACCTATACTGTTCTCTGATAATCTTAGAAGTTATTGAAAGGGCAATCTCCAAATTTTGCCAAACTAAAAAGGGCTGGAAGGAACTAAGACTTATACTACTTTGTATCTTATTACCAGAATAAATCAGGCTCTGGAGCAATTGAGAAGCTGATGTCCAAGTAAAGGCAAATAATAAAGGGCAAATTTAAACAAGTACAAAGATAGGAACAAAAATTACATGCAATATTTAAAGCTGAGCAGAACACACATTCTTAAAGGATAGCTAAAGTTTACATGGTGATTGTCCACTGCAGTATGTAATAATGGCCAGTCACTTTGAATCTTGGCTTACCTTTGCATAGCATGGGCTTTTGGGGAGTTTGGGTTGTTTTTCAACTGATTGTCACTTGTTTCCTTTCTCATGACAAGACAGTTCTTTTGTAGCCAAAAGAGGAAGGCATTGTGTTATTTGACTTCCCACTCCTGAGGCCATACTGCCAGGTTAGCAGGATCCAGGAATGAAAGTTAATACTCTCATTATATGTTCTAAAATCTACAGAAAACCACAAAACCCACTCACAACTGTTCCTGGCCTTGCTGGCACCCCTCCAACACTCAGGAAATTAAGTATGAACTGTATCATTAAGGCCTCATGCAAAAATTATCTCTGAAAAGTTACAGAATGTAAGGAAGAAATTCTGATATTTTAGTCCAGTTCATACTGAAATTAAACTTTTTCTTGTATTTTCTATGATCTGAAAAATGGTGGTTAGAATGATTAGCTTTAAGGAAATGCCATCTATCCCAGAGCACAGAGAGGTTGTAGAAGTAGTAAAGGAACTTGCATTTCAAACAATTCTAGTAAATAATTTTAATTTTGTATTCTAATTATTACAATTTTATACAGTTTATGTAGGTTTCACTTTATGAACATGTTCAGCAAAATGGCATTTGTATGTTCCAAGATACAGGATCTTGACATCAGTATGATGACAAGAAAAATGAGCACAGTCACTTACAATATTCTACATAATTGTTAGAAAACCTAGAATATGACCTGGAGTTTTTCTTTACAAAGGAGGCTTTGCTATAACTCTCATCTTTTAAATACAATTCTAAAGCTGTCTTTTGTGTGAGCTTTTCAGTTTAAGGTATTATTCTGTCTGTATTTGGCATCATATATTGCACTAAATTTTACTTTTGGTTAGTTGTTTACTAACTATGGAAAATAATAAAGTGGGGCAAAAGATAATGCAACATATCCCATACTTTTTGAAAGACACTGTGAAAAAAAAAAATCATTCAATACAGTATTGAAATTGTGTTGTCCATATTAAATCATAGCTTTTTTCTTTGCTAATTTAGGAATCTTTCTCACAATAAATACAGGTAGTATTTTTCACCTGTGAAAAATAGATAGCTCTGTTGTTTAAAACAAACAGACAAACAAACAAAAAAACCTCGAAACACTCCATCCCCGTTTTAAAGCAGCTCTGTGTGATTGTAAATGTTGAATATTTGTACAGCCTACTGCCACTCGGTGTAATTTTTACATTATGTTTATAAATACATTTGTTCCTGAAGAGGAAATAAACATTGTATTCAACTAAAAAGAATCTGTGAATGATACAGGCAGCAGATTCAAGACAAGGAAGAGAGTATATTATTTAAAACAATGCCAATTTATTGTATGAACTTATTAATATATTTTTTAAAGTATGAATAAGATTTTTTAAAAATACTAAAATAAAAATGCCAGGGTCTTCTATCTCTGTTTTTTTTCAGGTTAAAAAAAGAAATCAAATATTCAGAGTAAATTCTTTCTGTATTCCTACATTATGAGAAAACCAGCTCTGTATTACCCTGAGACAATATCTTTTGAAGTATCTGCTGAAGATGTTGAGGTTCTAAAATACCTTGACTTCACAGCATGTTACAGCTACTTTTTACTTTTCACTTTTGAGATCCTCATAGTGCCTGGAATATTTCCACTTCCTCTTCTAGATCACTCTCAGAACTCATTAGAGTTTTTTCACATGGAATGGATACCATTAGTGAAGCTACTTAATTCAAGGATGTTAGTGGGTACACGTCAAAATGCACTGGTTACCCGATATAAACAGATCATGAACAGTAAAAATAATTCCAAATGCAACTTTGTTTAGTGGCAACAATGTTTAAACTGCCCTGGAACATTGTCAGTTTTGACTAAGCCAATTTTATTGAAAAATGTTATTGAACACAACACTTCTCATATTCATTTCACTTTAAGATTTTGCTAGTACTATGTATCTGGATGAATATCATAGGAAAAGAATGAAAGAACAAAATGAAACAAAATTGTAGAACCTTCTAAACATTACTACTATATGTATGCTTACTATTTAAAGGTCAAAGTGGAGTTAATAAATACAGAAGCATGAAGAAACTTCAACATTCTCAAATTCCAATTAACTTATTTTTGTTGTGATTTGGAAGAAGAAAAGTTCTGATGCAAATTGGTTACAATATCGAACTGAAAATTCTGAAGGATACAAGAGGCAACAGATTTGCATATTTAACCCCCAAAATACATAAAACTTTATTTTGCTATTGTTACTTACTCTCAGATATGTGAGCTTTATTTTTACTGAACTTCCCCAATAAAGGAAATCCACCAATCAAGACCAGTTTATTTTTAAGTAGTTTGGCAAAATTATAAACAGGTAAAATCTAGGGTGTGGCATTGTAGCAATGCTTAATAGATCTATTATATTTACATCACTGTGCTGTTAGGTACATGGAGATGGACACTATTAAACCAAAATTGCTTTTTCTGAGTGTAGCATTACAAAAACATTTTGATCTGGACTGAGGAACGTGCCAGATTAAAACTGGATTTTGGAGAGAGGATGTCTAATACTTACTTCTGGAAAATGATGTCAGGAAAGAAGAAATCATTTTTTAAAAGCATTACTGAAGAATCAATGTTATCAATTTCACAGCAACAAATATGCTTTCACATCTTTGAGTAGAACTGAAGAATCTCAGGCACACAATCAAAAATCAGCTAACATCTCTAACATTATGGGAGAGGCGTTATCTTCTAGCCCATTATTCTTTTTTATGATAAATACTGGAAGGACATAGTTTGAAAGCAGATTGTGTGGCATTGTAAACAACTAAAGGTACATCCCTTACCTGAGTTCTCTGCTCTCTCTCTGACAAGAACTTTACTGTAGGCAGAGACAATAATCACCAGTAATAAGGTAAGTTTAGGCAATATCTGGGAGTTCTTCAAGGTAAATAAGTATGCTAGTTTAATTTGGCAAGTGATCTGTATATGAAAGTAATGTTATTGTCAAGACATTAAAAACTGCTGGCTACTATAGTGATGAAACAGTTGATTACAGGTAGAAAAATGCAAGGGTAGGACAAAGTTTGTAGATGAATAATTGGAAGAAGGGTTAGCTTGGCAGAAATAAGTAATCCTATTGAAGAATTCTGTATCTACTGGGCAGCAAAACCCCTTGTGTTGCAGTAGTTGCTTCAGCTGGATACAGAAGGATTGTGTAATAATCACCTTGGCTGACTAAATTGGGTTGATGAATCTTTCAGAGGATGGGGTGATCTAAGAACACCATAGGTCTCTGTACACCTCCCAGCCTTTTTTGTAATGGGCACTGTAGGAGTGAGGAGTACTAATCACAATTGATGAGAACAAAAGGAGGAACAGGTTTCCCTTTACATTGAAGTTCTGTAGGTATTGAGGATTGGGTTTATTTTGGGTTTTTTTTCTGACACATAAATATTGCACAAATGGGCTGAAATGTTGCTTTATAATCTAAAACCTATAATGTGATCTGGGCAGCTTTACAAACCTTACCTGATGCAAATAAAGTCCTGATATTAATTCTCTTTGATTTCTAATTAGGGTGATAATTACTTTAAAAGGAGCCTTACCCTACCAGCAGTGCTGTATAATTAGTTTCACTTGTAGCTGAAACATTCTCCTTGATAAGGCTTCTTGATGAGTAACTTCTACTTCTAGGCTTAATAAAAGAACCTAAAACCCACCAAAAAAAGGTAACCTCTTAGGTGTCCAACCATCTGACAGAGTTTTTGTCCATTATTACTGAAACATTTTTCTGTTACTATTGAAATCTCCTTATGTTAGAAGTTTGGCATTAAACTTTGTATCCCAAGTTTTCTTCAACTAAGAGCAAGACTTTCAGAATTGATGTTTGAACTTCTGCTTCCACTCAGATTAGTGATAAAAATCAAGACAACAAAAGCCATCTGATTTTGACTGATAAAGAAACTTTGAGTTTAAAGGAGGAGCTAGACTTTTGTTGTCTTTTAGGGTGTCTGTTTTCTGCTTCTTACTGTAAGTGGTGAAGGTGTTAACAAGTCTTTTATTCCACACTGAGATTGCTACAAGAAACTGTATATCTAGAAAAATGAGGCCTGATTCAGAAATTTCTACCACTGATCTGAAAACAGGAGACTTCTTAATAAATTTCTTTTCTTCAGTTTTTTTAGGCATACAAAACTTAGAAAGACACCAGTTGTTGTGACAATGAAGTTTACAACGAGGTTCTTGTTGGGTCTTTGAGCTACTTGGGACATAATTCTGCTTAGCATCTTTTATTTGTTGCTGTCTACATTATTGTCTAGACATTCAAAACTTAGGGTTTTGTTTTTAATTCCTGTAAGTTACCAACACCAGGATTCCAGGCTTACTTATCTGATTGCTCCATATGTTCCATTGTTAGATTCTCACGGTATGGGTTATTTGTACTTGTGAAAAATCGGTTATTTTCCTTGGTGATAAATATAAACTTAGTTTTTCCTCTTCACAACTCTAAAAGCAGATAATCAGCATTTATGCTGATTTTCTTTCCTTAAGAGAATCTTCTTTGGCATGTAAGGAAAGGAAAGATGGCAGCAATGTGCAAAGGTAGAGAAAGATTCCACCAAAACTGTCCTATATAAATGGCTTACTGGATCAACTGGAACTCACTGTAGAGCAAAGGCTGCAGTTCTGGGTGGGGCTATATAGTAGACACTCTGGAAATGACCAATGCATCCACGTAGACGGAGTTGCTGAAGGAAGAGGCTGCCATGTAGACTTCAGTCTATGGGAAGCGCCTAGATCTTTCTCCTGGGGCAGGGATGGGTAGCAAACCTGCCTGCAAAAGGCATGCCCAGGTGGCTGAGCTTCAGGAGATGGTCAAAAGGCTGAGTAGCATCAGAGTGGCAGAAAAGAATATTGATAGCTGAATTCAAGTGCAATCTGCAGTGAACCCATGGCCTATGGCCAAACAGCCAAAAACTCCCTCACTGGCACACCCAGAAATGGGGGAAGCCAACAATGCTGAGGAGTGGAAACTTGCAGAAGTAAGAACTTGCCAAAGGAGGACACCTTCCTCAAAGCCTGAGGTGCCCCTGCAGAACCGCTTCCTGGCCCTGCAGACTGAAGAGGAAAAACAGGTTGAATCAGGTACCACCTCAGAGCTGAGTAAGGCACCCAGATCAGCTCCCTGTATAGCAACTTGTGCAACCGAGAAAAACTGACAGGTTCTGGTAGTAGGTGACTCTCTTTTGAGAGGTACAGAGGCACCAATTTGCCAACCTGATCCACTTTCTAGAAAGGTCTGCTTTTTACTGGGGGCTCATATCAAGAAGGCCACTGAGACACTACCAACCTCTGTTGCTGTTGTTTCACGTGGGCACCAGTGATACAGCCAGAAGCAATCTAAAGAGTATCAAGAGGAACTACAGAACCCTGGGAGCAGCAGTGAAGGACTCAGAGGTGCAGGTAGTCTTTTCATCAATCCTCTCAGTCAAAGGAAAGGGGCTTGAAAGGGCCAATCAACCTGGGAAAATCAATAAATGTTTACAGGAGTGGTGTATTGGACAGGGCTTTGACTACATAGACCATGGGACTTGCTTTGAGAAACCTGGTCTCCTGGGGATTGATTGAATTCATCTCAGAGAAGGAGGAGAGCATCTTTAGCCACAAGCTTGCCAATTTAGTAAAAAGAGATTTAAACTAGAGTTATTAGGGGAGGGGATCCTCAATCCCTTACACTTTGAGGCCACTGCAAGTAAGAGATGCCCTGGGCCTGGAGAAGGATCACAGGCCAGCAAGAGAGCACCTGAAGTGCAAGATAATAAAATTCCAACAAATAAGTAATCTTCATTGGGGGCCCAATTGAAATGCCTGTATGCAAATGCATGGAGCATGGGGAACAAACAAGAGGAGTTACAGACATGCACATGCCTACAGGGGTATGATGTTATTGGCATCACTGAGACATGGTGGGATGATGCCTTTGACTGGAGTGTGGGATTAGATAGATACAAGCTCTTTAGGAAAAATGGGCAGGGGAGAAGAGCAGGGAGTGTTGCTTTCTACATCAATAATCAGCTGGAGTCTGTGGAGCTTTGCCTGGGGATGGAGGAGGATCTGACCAAGAGCTTATGGGTCAGGGTTAAAGGCAAAGCAATGGAAGGTGATATCATTGTAGGGGTCTGCTACAGGCGACATGACCAGGAAGACTGAGCAGATGAGGCCTTGTATAGACAGATTGGAGCATCTTCATACTCACAAGCTCTGGTTCTCATGGGGGATTTCAACCACCCTGATATCTGTTGGAAGGAGAGCACAGCAAGGCATCAGCAATCCAGGAGGTTTCTGGAATGCATCGATGACAATTCCCTTCTCCAAGTGGTAGAGGAACCAATGAGAAAGGTGTTATGCTGGACCTTGTTCTCACCAACAAGGAGGGGTTGGTGGGTAATGTTAAGCTCAAGGGTAGCCTTAGCTGCAGTGACCATGAAATTGTGGAATTCAAGATCCTTAGGGCATCAAGGAGAGTCCACAGCAAGCTCATCACCCTGTCCTTCAAGAGGGCAGTCTTTGACCTCTTCAGGGATCTGCTTGGTGGAGTACCATGAGATTAAGCCCTGGAGAGGAGAGGGGCCCAAGAAAGCTGGTCAATATTCAAGGACAACCTCCTCCAAGACAAGGAGCAATGTGTCCCCAAAAAAACAGGAAGGCAGGCAAGAATGCCAGGAGGCCAGCATGGATGAACAAGATGCTCCTGGATGCACTTAGATGCAAAAAGAGAGGCTGTAGAGAGTGGAAGCCAGGGAGAAATACAGAGAAGTTGTCTGAGCAGCCAGGGACCAGGTTAGGAAAGCTAAACCCCCAAAAGAATTAAATCTGGCCAGGGTCATCAAGGGCAACAAGAAAAACTTCTACAGGTATGTCAGGTATAAAAGGAAAGCTAGGGAAGATATGGGCCCTCT
>VZZY01001874.1:67713-139381 GCA_013400335.1 Eurystomus gularis | reverse complement strand
TTAGGAAAAATTTCTCCACCTAAAGGATTTTCAAGCACTGAAACAGGGAAGTGGTGGAGTCCCCATCCCCAGAGGTATTTAAAAGACATGTAGCTGTCGTACTTACTGACGTGGTTTAGCGGTGGACTTGGCAGTGCTAAGGTCAGTAGTTGGCCTTGATGGTCTTTTCCAACCAAAACAATTCTACAATTCTATAAATTCTCAAAGAGAAGAGCTGTATGTGCACGCTCAGCGCTGCGCGGCTCTAAACACGCGCTTGCTGTGCTGGCCTCCGCACTGCCTGCAGCCAGCAGGTGATTCCTAATTGCTGGTGTTAGAATTAAAGGAAAATCTATATTACAACATTAGTGCTGCACTAAGGAGGTAACTTAAAACACTGCTCTGTACAAAACTGTGCGGATGAACTGGAGGAGATTAGAAACAAATCTCCATAGCTGGTCTTAAAGAATCCTATAGAGATATTCATAATCCCACAGTACCCTCAGCTCCTAATACTGCTCTGCAGGGTGCTTTGAAGACTTGCACTTTACTTATTGTGGTGACTGTGTTTGGAGCAAACTGTCATTGTGGTTTCCACAAAATGCTTTGATAATAAGCCAATATTGCACATTGAGTGTTTTCTAACTGCCATTGCAGCTTCTGGCAGCAGGTAGGAAAATCATTACAGCTATGAGATACTACTTTCTCTGAAAGATTGCTCTGTTTTTATGATAGATTTTTTTTTTTTTAAATAACAGGTTCATTTATAGTGAGAATTAAATCCTTTTTTATTTTCAATCATTCCTAGTTTATAAGCGCTCCTTTCTCATAAAACCAGGAGATGCTACTGCGCATTCTCCCTTGACTAAGGTGCAGAGTTAATTTTTCAAGTGCATTTAGGATGGCAATGAAGTGGTGTATGTGCGGGGACTCACTCTCCCTTTACCTCTCGCAGGAGCACAGAAACTCCATCGCCCATGTCCCTGAGCCCGTCCCCTGTCAGCTCTGCTGGAAGCAGCGCGGGCACTGCTGGCTCCTCCTCGGCGGGGACCATCACCATCCCTCAGCGCATCCACCACATGGCTGCCAGCCACGTCAACATCACCAACAACGTCCTGCGGAGCTACGAGCACTGGGACATGGCTGACAAGCTGACTAAGGAGAACAAAGGTGCCCCACTCAGCTTCTTTTTTGTCCTCTTTGGCTCATCAGCTTTAGCTTTCTTTTTGTTCTCGTAGGCGTTTTTGGGCATTGGACCCAGAACCACCGCATCTAAGAGCACAACTGCGACAGCTTGAGCAAACAGACCAAATCTGCTTGCTGGTCACTGTAGCCAATGCATATCTTCTCTTGTCAAGCACAGAGGGGGGATGTGTAACACACACTGAACATGGGGTTATCAGAGCAGCTGGCAAATAATTTAGCAAACATGAGCCCCAAGTGATGAGAGCTTTTGAGTCTGCAAATTCGTTCACAGTTTCAGAGTGCTCTGTCAATGGGTTTAAGACTGTTAAAATGCTAGCTAGGGTATTAAGCAAACATTAGATGTTATGTTTGTACAGGGAGTCCGATTAGGAGAAGTCCACTGAAAGCCATGACCTTGAGTCTCCTATGGCTGGATTGCAAATCTACTTATTTATTGCTCAGAACAAAATGTAAGTCTTTACCACAGTCATTTCAAGGGAGTTTTGGCAAGCAGTTTGTGACTGGGTTATATCAAGTATAGTGGAGTGGATGAAATGTAACTAAAGGACAAATTTGGCCTATTGTTGACCAGCTGTGAACTTCCCCATGATAATGTAATTATTCAGATTCCAGCTTTGAGCTTACACAAATCATTGACAGAGCTTTCTTTGACAGTAGAGGTGCAGAGCCTAACTGGGAAATATTCTCATCATGAATTGGCTCATTCTCTTAAATTATACTGAGATTTCAGATGGCTGACTTTTCCTGACAAATGTGCTCACTGTATGCAGTTTGATCTTACTCCCATTAATGTCAGTGGCAAATTTCCACTGATTTAGAGAAACTAAGCTTGAGATTTATGGAGTTTTATGTCTGAATGGTGGGTCGTAATGATCTATCCCTGGATGAGGAACAATAATAGAAGTTCTGTCCAGTCCTCCCCACTGCTTCTTGTCTTTGTTCGCATTGGGTAATTTAGTAGCAGTGCAGTCATTTTGGATTTTTTCCATAGCTGCATCCATTTTCACAAAATGTGAAAGTGATTCCCTGTCAAATGTACTGCAGAATGTTACAGTGGGAATGCAGAAGGATGCTCTGATAGGAGAAAGAGATGGTGATAATCTTGTAATTAGCCCTGTGTGTTGTGGAGTTGTTAAATGTTCTACTTGGTATTGAATCAAAATAGCTCAGGCATTCAGCCAGCAGACAGAAAATGTACTCAGCCACTGCTGTTATCAGTCCTAGAGCTAGATGAGAAAAAACCTGCTGACTCTCTTTCTGCATTTTCCCCCCCCTACACTTTTCTTTGTTCTCATTTTGATTTACGATCAAATAAACCCGGTTCTGCAAAGCCATATAGGAATAATCTTTATTCAGATGAGCAGTCCCTTTGACTTCAGTGGAACTAGATGCATGAATCAGGGTTTCTTACATGAGCAAGACATCTAGGATTGTGGCCTGTTCTTTCATATCTTGTTTCACAAACTGCAGCCATGTTACAGGGAATGGAAAGTTCGTGTTACTTCAAATTTCATTTAAGTATTATAAACCATTGGAGAGAGATCAGAGTCTCACACATCCTATAGCATGTCTGTCTTCACATTTTGGCTGGAAATATACCTCATTTCTAATTAAATACTCAAAGTTGCAGGCTTCAACACAATTAAACTGCAATTTGAAAAATTCACGGTGTAACAAAAAAGTATGTAAGAACTGCTGTGGTACGCTGCAGGTTCTTCATCACATCACATGATAGAATCCCATTTACAGAATAATATATATAAGACACTTTGACATGAGAAATCTTAGAGAGTTTCAGGAAACCAAGCTGTAATTCTTTTAGTAGATGTCATCTACAGCTGTCAAATAATTAAAACACCTCTATCTTGCTGGCTAGGACAGGACTCATCCATGTTTCCAGAGCTACATCTGATCCAGCTTTGCCAGCTGGACCAGCCATTGCAGTGCTCGAGCTCTGGTACACTGGCGTGTGGACTGTGAGTTCAAAAACACCCCATAAGAGAAAACAGGACACGTGCAAACCCCAGACTCTGCCTTAAGTCCCAGATAAAGGGCAGATCTCTTGGCCTTTCTGTCAGGAGTTTGGGCAGTCAGTTCATCATTAAAATGAGATTTCCCACATGCACCTTGAAATAAGAATGGTCTCAAAAAACAAACAAACACAAACCTACCAAGAAACCCACATTTAAGATAAAAAATGAATTGTCTTTTTTAAAAGAAAAGAAAAAACAACAGATCCGGTCATTATTTTCTTTTTTTTTTTCTTTTTTGTGGTTAGCACTCATTGTTTCTGTTGTCTTCTGCATCACAGGGAGTGTCTTGCACAAGAACATGTCCCTGATGAGCTAATAGAGATGGATATAAAAATGTGGCCCCATCGTTGTAATATTTAATAGCCTTTACCTCTGGGCCTGACTGCTGTCATAGATGTTTCTCAGGTCATGCCCATGCAGACATAAGAGATTTCTTCTGTGTTGTAGGAGCTATGCAGCCTCCCTGTGTCCACGGCTGTCAACTTAGGTTTTGTGCTCCTCTGAGTATGCCTGCACACTCCCAGTTTGGGTTTGAGTCATGTCCAGCTGGCTCAGAGCAGGAGACAGAAGCCTTTCTTGTCAGCCTGACAAAAGATGTGCCATTAAAATAAAAAGGCACAGCAAGAAGGAGGACAGTAGAACAGTGACCTGCCGAGTTGGTCTGGTTTGAAAAGGAACATACTGCCGTGTTCCTCTGGTTGGATTTCCCCTGGCTGGTAGGGTTTAGAGTGTGGGGGAGAATAGATGGAATTTGTCATAAACTCTGCATCTGTAGCAGGCCAGGCTAAACCGCAGGCTTCTCAAGGCCAACCCATGGGCTGGCTTGTGTCGGATCACCTGGAGAGTTGTTCACAATCTAAAACATCAAAATCTCAGCTGACTATACAAAAATCAGATTTTTTTTAGCTTCCAAAGATAGCAGCATGTTCTCTCTACAGTAGAAAACCATCAGCTCTCTAGTGACAAAGGCCTGCTCTTTCACGTGTAAATTTAATAAGTGACTTCAGTGCTCGTAGCTTTTTCAAGAAATGTTAATCTGAAACTAGGCTTTAAGGTGACTTCTCAGTGTTTAAAGCAATTATTATTTATTTGAGCCTCGAATGAGATCTCCAGAATGCATGCAAGACAGTGCATTATTTCACTTCGAAACGTATCGATTTCACACTGGAGGAGGGGAATAAAAGACAGAGGAAGGAAGATTAAAAGTAACTCCTGGCTGCAGCATCTTAATGCAACTGGTGCTAGCCCTAAGCTTTCATTATGCTTGCCTCCAGCCAAATCACTTTGTGCTGTGATACTGCTGTAGCTCCCAAGCTGACCAGGGTCAGGCTGTCAATACTTGGATAGAAGACGTCAAAGCAGCACTTAGTTGCTGAAGAAACTACTGATAATGATTTCATAGCCAGCATCTGCTCTCCCCAACTGCAGCCAATACATTGTTAGCTGGCTGAGTGCCGCGCACTGGATTTGAGATAGGGTGAGATGTAAGGGCTTCTTGGTTGTTATCTGAGCTCTGAGAGGCTTTAACTGAAGGCAGGCTCCTGCTCGCCTAAGTATAGTGTGTCGTATATGTGGGAATGCCTGCACCCCAGGCAGCTAAAAAACAAGCTGTGGGAGAACAGAGGACACAGTCCAGTTCACCATTGAAAGCAATTAGGAAAGGTCTGTTGGCCCTGACAGGATCAGTATTTCATCCAGAGAACATCTAAGACATGGCGTAACTGGTGTGCTGTTTCTGAACTGCGGCTCTCTGTCTAGTGACCTCCTGTTAACACTTCCCAACATTGGCTCCCAGTGGCCTTACCCATCTTTTCTTTCCCCTTACAGGTTCCCATCCCCTGGATGCTGTGCTCCCTCTCTTTTCTTACTTCTCCCCTCCCACCCCACACACATCTTCTAGGACCTGCAGCTGCAGCAGAATGAGCAAAGGGCCAAAACTGCTGCAATGGCACTAACAGAAATTGGAGGGTGGGGAAAAGAGCAAGCAAGGTCTTCTGCAAGATCCATGCTAGCTCTTCATGCCCAGGAGAGGGTACAGCATGGAAAAGGAAATTACACCATTCATTGCCAGCTGTCTAAATCATGCAGTCAGCAAATCTAAGCTAAAAAAATGAAAGTGCAGATCATCAGAGCTAAAGGAAGACTACTGGCAGTCATTCATACCATGTTGTGGTTGACTTCCAGCATGGATAATCTAATTTGGTCTCCTTAAATATATTGTTGCCTTTGTTTAAATTCTTTCCTACTGACCATGTGCTCCTATGCACAATGTCTTGAGAACTTACTAATTGCACTGCTGCTATTGAGTGGGAAATCATGGTGATACATGTATTTCTGTACCATTGCCTGAAACAATGACTTCTGTTTCTTGTGTATTGCAGAATTCTTTGTAGACCTGGACTCAGTGATGGGACCCTTAACACAACACAGCAGTATGACCAATCTGGTTCGTTACGTTCGCCAGGGACTCCACTGGCTCCGCATTGAGGCTCATTTGTTGTAGTGACTGCTGCCCTGTTCATAACATCCCCATTCTTCTACCTCTACCAGCGCAGAGACGATCACTGGTGGAACTCCACTCATTTCTGGAAGTCTATTCATGTAACTTCATTTTTATTGCCTTTTTTAATATCCTATCTATTGGAAGTAGAAGTCACCATAAACGGAACTTATGACTCAAGAGCAGTATGTGTTGTACCATCTAATCATTTTCGACAATTTTCTATGCCTTGTGTCTCCCGGATCCTGCCATCCTTATGTGCTTTATGGAACGGTACATTCCCTGCAGTATTGTTTTAAGTCCATGCTGCCTTCAAGTGAAAACAAAAAAGCACTTTGAGAAGATATGGATTCCTGAGAAATAGTACAAAGCGTCTTAAATATTTGAGGGTATATATAAGAAGTCCCTTCTGAAATAAATTAGTAGAAGTTATAGCTATTCATTCAAAATCATCTTCTGAACCTGAACCAAGCTTCTTGATGCTTAATTCTAGCATCATTACCACAGTACATTCCTAAGATTTCATACTTCCTGTAGGCTTAATCTCTAAAAGAGAACATTGAATATCTTACAGGAACATAATGTAAGATCACCAAAGGTGTTAAGAGGTAAAAGGTTGAAGGAATGCCTCATTAAAAGAACGATGACACACTATGCAATGAGGTTTTGATATTCCATTCTTCCTGTTTATTGTTGGCTCATGAATATCAGTAGGCAGCAGAATTTATTGCAGTTTTTAGGCAATTTCAAAATATTAGCTTTCATAGTCTTCTCTACCATTCCTATACTAAATCTGTGAATTTTCTTTCTGTTTTACTTGTTACTCTCAAACAAATACTCATCCAAGATTTTTCTTCGTAGAGCAATCTCTCCTTGCATAGTGACTCAGTGAAAGCAGATTTTAACAGGAGCGCTACACTCTAGGCATTGATAATGTATGTAAAAGTCCATTAATAACTGTATGCAGATTCTTCATGAAATTCTCTAGAAGTTTAACTAACCAGCTACTGTTGAAACATTATAATTCCACGTGGCATCAGTTTTCACCTGTTTTGTTCATTTCAGAGCATTAGAACGAACAGTATTATCTTGCTATCTTGAAAACAATGTCAAATTAAATAAAATCGCCAGATTTACCCAAAAGCAATATAACATTTGTTTAATAATGGCCATGAATACTTCAGTCAGATTACCTATTTTCCAAGCTCTGCATCTGTTTACCCATGCTGTCATGTTTTGGACCATTCCTCTAATGCGTGAATAATAATGAGACAATTCAGATAGAATTTCAAAGCAATTGTGAATAAATTGCACCATTTCACATTTGCTCTTTCCTCTTATTTTTTTCCCCTGTTATAAACTGCACTGCTCTTCTGGTGCCACCGCAAGAAGCGCTGGTGCATGAAACAAAACAAAATGAATTTATATCAATAATTCACAAGACTTTAAACAGTCTCATCTCATTCTTGATATAATGCCTGCATACCTTACTGAACTGTAAATTCCATTTCTATAAACAGAAAATGCTCATAGCAATGTAAATATTATTGTGTCTCGTCTCATTGAAATAATACAATATGTGTATTAAATGCCATCCAGATATTAGTTAATTGCAATTACCTTCTGCTATATAATCCTGTATATCCGTTAATCTGGTGACTTATTGGATTCTACTCACTGGGTTGCGACCAGATAAATAGGACAAATTTGCATTTAGAAGGTTCAGACTGTTACGATTTTTAAAGCAGGCCTTGGATATTTGCAATAAGAGCAGTTTAAAGACTCTGCCCAACGCACATTTAAGAAAAATATTACTGTGGCTGTTGTATGCTAGCTCCCTGTAGCACTGCCTTTTCCTAAAAATCAGTAATTTCTAGTATTTTGTTCCACGAGACTGTATGGTGCATCACCAGAGAAATCACCTGGTTTAGAGTTGTCTGCAAAGGACATTTGCAGAACATGCACATCCTGTATTATCTGCACAGCCCTGTTCCTGAAGTGGTCGATACACCCTTATCTGTTCTCTGAGGGTTTCGGTAACATGGCTGAAACGTGAATCTGGCAGCATTTGTCATGCTGATTCTGGCCCTCGTCGCTAATGAATAAAACCACAACAGCGAGAACTATTCAGAAATGTAGATGAAAGGTGGTTGCTGGGTTGTTTTGTTTGGTTTTTTTTGAAAGAAAGAAAACAAAACACTTGAAGTATTTTATTTTATTTTTTTGAACAGGGTGAGTACTTGAGATGAAGGGCGGTTTTATCATAAGCCAGAGTTTTCCATTCTTTTTGCAAGATCTAGTGGGTATCAGAAACTATTTAGTCTAATTAAGTGCATTGTTGTCACTCGTTCCTTTCATGTAGACTTAAATACTAGACTTCCATGCATTCATGAAGGATGGGTATGTCTTAAAGTACAATATTCAGACACAAGACTGTTCAAAGAGCTGCAGTCGGTCGGTGAAGACAATGTATTTATCTTTCCCCTGTTGCTTGCAGTAAACAGACTCCTATCTCTAAATTTACCCCATGTTCACAATCTTTTGCTTAAACAGCTTAAGGAATTAGCCCACCTGATTTTGTATCCTGTGACTTAGTTTGAAATGTATGCTGAATCAATGGCATGATTATAATAAGTCCAGCAGTCAAGTCTAGGATCACAAGCCAACTTACTATTTAGCAGTCTTGTTTCAAAAGCGGCTTAGAAACAAATTAAATATGGAGAGTGAATTACTGTCTTATCCCTGGGGATGATGCTTCTTTTGGGTTAGTTATTAAGGATTATTGCACTTTTACAGGCACTATATTCATCTCATTTTAAATGCCAACATGTCATCTTTGTGGAATCATTTTACCCTTTAAAATATTACTTCCAGCAGAGTTAATCAAATGAGATTGTTTGTTTGTTTGAATCCGTGGGGAAGCAGTATGTGTTTGCTTGGGCATTTGCTATGTCTGCTCTTAGCACTGCCCACTTCAGGCATACAGACTCATGAACCAAGCACAGAAAATTACAAGATTGGCTTCAAATCATGGTGGTTTTGGTTTTTCTAAATAAACTTTTTTGGTTCTTGTATTGCCTTCTGGATACTGAGCTTTGAGACTGATTTCATGACATGTTTTCAGGCATTTTTCAAGCATGCCGAGGGCCAGAAATGACACATTTGTTTTTAATAGCGATAAACTGGGACAATAATGTAATCTCTTGCTTTCTGCAGCTGGGCTTTAAGAAGGACACCAAGCTTCATAAAAAAATTGCCGGAGCTGACAAGACTGTCATTGGTGTCCCATGCTTCAGGAGGTTTGGAGCAATATCAATAGTTCAGCAGTGAAGGGAGCATGCTAGTAAAGGGCTAAACGCAAGCATTTGGGAGCTCCATCCCAATGAGATCCAAGGGCAGCAAAGTCCAAAGTGCTCAAGCGAGGCATTTACATAGCACTTAACCTCCATGTCAAGAGATGCCGAGGGTCCTAAGTATTTGACAATGTGCAGGCAGACTATCTTACTCTGAGTGCTGTGAGTATCTCCAGCCATGTGTGTTGGCTCCTCAAGAGCAGGGATCGAAGGCAAAGCCTGAGATGAGGTAGCCTGTGTGGGCCATGTTCCCCTAGACCATGTCCCGTTGGTCACTGATCTCGGCTATGCTCCTTTGGCTCCTTTCAAAGGACGAATCACTCTTCCCACACTTAGCATACTAACGGGGTAAACAGTTCACACTGAGTTTGGATAGGCAAGTTTGGCTAAGTATTGGTGCGTTTTATTTTATTTTAATTTTAAATTTTATTTCATTTCATTTCATTTCACCTTCTCTTATTTTTGTCGGTTGTGGTTTAGCGTACTGCCTTTTTGTTGATAGTGTTGGTGGCAGCTTTCACAGCTTGCTTCTTACAGCTTAATTTCACTTTTTCTGACATGGTCTTTGGAATAGTCTCTCTGTGAATATATTCTCTCTAGTGGCCTCCTTTGAAAGATAGAGAAGAGTGTGTTGATATCAGTGTGGATTTTTTTAAGAATAAAGACTGAGATCTTCATTCCTCCTAAAGAAACAAAATCTGAGAAAGTTAATCTGGACCTTAATTTCAATGCTTTTTTAATTTCATAGATTTTAATGATGTTCTTCCATTATAACGGTTTAGATTCACTGACAAGTTTTTAGGTACTTTGGAAGAAATGTTTTCATTGTGTTTTTATCATATTTAATGCTAAGACCAACGATTAGTTTTGTGAATGCAACTTAGAAAGCAAAATGGGGCTGGTGAGGAGTTAATCTATTTGTTTGCTCTGAGTTTAGGAGAAACTCCACTGCACACGGTATTGAAGCAAGCATGTGTGTGTGTGCGCACATACATGTATGGGTTTGGACATGGATTTGCAACAGAAACTCCTTCCTCATTACTTCATAGTGCAGGAAAAATATGCAATAGTCCTAGAGAGAAAATACTCTTACCACTGCTGAGTGGTAGCAGAGTTATTAAAGTGTTCCTCTGTAGTTTGTATATGGTCCTGTTTGCATCTGTTGTCTCCTTGCAGGCAATGAAGCTATGACAGGAAGTAGCAACCACTCTTGTCATCTTGGTCCTGTGGTTTTTGAAGTCAGTGTCGAAACCGAATGTGCTGTCCAGCGAATTGTTTTTCAGATGGTGAACTCATTTGCAATAGACCAGTGTCTTGAAATTTTAAGAAAGGCAAAATATTTCACCAGTCACCAAAGAAAATTAATTTGTCATGTTGAGCCAAATGTAGAAACGTCCTATACGTGGGCAGGCCTGCAGGCCAAGGTGTCACTGCAATGGGCCTTTGCCTCCTGCAGCATCTCCCCCACCACGTGCACTGGGAGGGAGGCGAAGGGGATGAAGATGAGAAACCAGTCCACTGTCCTTATGACAGCTTCCAGCTTTACTTTACCTCCTATTTTGTAAATAGAAGCAAAACAAGTCTTGTTAATGTTGGGAGGGCTCAATTCCTCTATTTCAAGTACTCCTCCTGGATTTCCATGATATAACCAGACCGCTATACACAGCAATGCATATAGGCATTCTGTGTTGTCTGGTGAGAGGCAGATGGATATATGTATCTCACTAGATATAGTGACATATTTTGGCTATATCACTTGATATTTTGTAGCCTACACGTATAAGCTAAAAGCTCAGTGAGGCTCTCCTTCATTACCGAAACCTCCTTGCTACTGAAGGCAGAATTTCCTGCCTGACTTAGAGAGTAGCCATCTTCTCTGCGGTATTCTTGTCAGACCTGCCCTTCTGATGGACTCAGTAGCTTTACTTTAACCATTCTGTTTCAAAGATGTTTTGTCTATTTTTTTTTTTGTCTTCCAAGATCAGGGATTCTGATCATCTCACTCCAGTTTAAACCCATGGTGGTAGTTGTTGAAGTCAGAAGAGATTGAGTTCAGATCTTGGGTACAGGCAGGGGGATCCCATGGCTCTACAGACAGAAATGAGAGCCACGTCAGGTGTCGATGAGTTACTGCATAAAGCTGGTGTCAGATGAGAATCCAACCTGGCCTCATCAGGAGGCACTTCAACAGAAATACTACAAAGATAAGCTGTGCCCAGAACCACAGGCTATGTAGCAACATCTCAGGCAGCTCATTGACACTGTAATCATATTAGGCACTGGTCAAGATGTGAAGAGTCGTTTAAAGAAACTGGTGCAAGTTGGTACGGTCTGGCATTATGAATTTAACCTGTGCGTCCTTGGGAAAGGGAGTCATTAATGTTCGTATGTCCTGCAAAATAACACCTATGCCATGGTATCCTACAAAATCCAGGTATGGCACCATCCCACCCAATTCCTTAATCCACCTCAGGATGCCCCATATGTCACAAAGAGCTAATGGTTGTCACTGCCCTGAAGTCACCATAGAGTTAAACTATTTTTCCTTTACAACTCCAGCAAGGACCAAGCCCAGGGACCCAGGGGCCAGCTGAAGTAGTTATGTGTGCTTTGGAGAATGGCCTCAGAAAAGACCTGACCTTGCCTACCACAGGTTGTGGAGCAGCACATTGCTCCCTGAGCCCTCGGCCCACTCAGGGTGTTGGACTACTACAGGTCTGCACACTGTGAATCCCCACATAGCCCTGGCCACGGTATGAGTGTGCAGGAGGCACAGTGAGGGGCCAGTGCTGTGCCCAACGGGACTGAGTGACTGCAGCCCCACCACCCAAGTGCAGCAGAGCTGTGGCTCTGCATTGCTTTTAGGTCGTGGTCCTCTGTGGCTGAAATGGGACTTGGATTTGAGCACTTGCTTATATTTGCACTGCATCTGGAAAGACCAAACGAGTTGACAGAAGTGGTACGTGCAGTAACGTCATAGGACTGAGGCAATATTCACTGTATGCAGAATTGCAATTGAAATTGCAGTGTCCACAGGACCACTCGTGCTTACAGGACTCTAGCTGAGTCCTACTGACACCAGTGGTAAAAGCCATGGGAGCAAAGAATGCAGCTGCTTGAGACTTGTTTTCTTCTTTGGTTTTAACTGAGGTCCCCACTATGCAAGTTCTGTAAGCTCTCAGTGCTTTACTCACACTTGTATGAGTGTCACCCTGTTGTAATTCCATTGAAAAACCCATCAAGTAGAGATAGCCCTAATTTCTACTCACTTCTTTCCTTCTCTGAATTAGAAGGAAAGGCAGTTTCTGAAGTTACTTTCATTGTTGTAATGGACACAGTAACTACAATGGACCAAACTTTGAGCTAGGCAAATGTAAAGTTACTTGGCTTAGCTTGTGGAATTCATGGGACCAAATTCTGCTGTCATATGGCAATCATGCAAGTCTTAGGGAGCTTGCTGAGCACTTTTTGTCAAAGGAGAATCTGGTTAACAAAGTGGCATAGCATTACTGGAGTTCGGTTTATTGGCCCAGAACTTCATTTGCATTAACCCAGTTAATTCAATGGAATTACACCCATTTTTGTTCTGGTTGAGCGCTCACCCCACTGAAATTAGTTCAAGTTCTCGGGACTGGTGCCGGAATAACTGCAAGCAGACTTGCTCTTCAACCAGACCATATGTTGACTCAGCGCTGGCTCAGGGAAACTACCATTGACTTCAGTGACAAATAATGTGGAGTTACAGACAGGAAGAAGCTGTGACCCACTGGCAGGAGGCGTTTACCCTTGAATTTATGCATGAACTGAATAGTGGATAGCAACACACGTGCTTTACTTATGATAGAGGTAGAGTACAAGTTCCTTGGCTGGTGTAAACTGGGATAGGAGTACTGACTTCAGCGGAGTTCATCCAATGTGCACACAATGAGGAGCAAACCCTCTAACCCCAGACTAATTTTTGCCAATATATGTCTATGCAGATAAACTCCCAAAGCTTTTATCATCATGCCTTTTTTACCGATCATGCCAATGAAATGATTAATGTACCATAGTCCTTGTCTGTAAGGAAATATTGTACTTTGCAAAGCTATGCAGTATAGAGCACATCATAAAACTGCTTCAGACCACACAGTCTGGGGAAGCCTTATCAGAAACTAGACTAACAGAGCAGCTTTTTATCTGATGCCGATTGCGCTGTCACTCTGTACTTCCACCGCAGAGTTTTACATATGGGCTGAATGATGGTTGTACGTTTCTGATGACTGTGGGCCAAAGCTTTAGCTGATGTGCCTCTAAGTAGCTCCGTAGATGTCAGCGCAGATTTACACCAGCTGAAAAACTAGTCCTCTCCCTTTTCATGCTGTGCTGTATGCCCTAACACAGCTTTATAAATACGTCCTGAAGCTGGGTGTATATTGAACTATTCTGATTCAGCACCAGATAATCCTTGCTAAAAGAACTGGAGAGTAATTTCTGCCTGCCGTCTAGGCTCGCGTGTGTTTTGGTTTTAACTAAAAGGCATGTTGCAATTTCATTACCTCTGAGTTTAAATATTTACTGGCATCAGCATTAGCTTGCATAGGAAAATGGCAAATAAATTCAAACATGTCATAAATGCTCTCAGTCTAGAGATGGAATCTGTTACTTTAGTTCAAAGACGCTGCAGCAGGCTAAAGTGGTTTTTCTAAGCCAAATGGTTTTTGTACATTTAAAACTCATGGCAAATATTTATCTAGGCCCAATTCTGCCGTTCTTCCCCTGAGCATCCTAATCGGCAGGTTGCTCCACCGAAGTCCACAGGAGTAACTGTGTCAATTAATGCTCAGCACAGATTGCAGAATCAGGCACCAAATATGTTAGGTTGATGCAATCAGGAGTTTAATTTTAGCCATATGTATCATTTGAGGACACTTAAAAATTATGTACATTTTATCCAAGCTGACAGTCCTTGTAATTCCACAAAATATTGTATAATTTACTCCTGTCTGTATTTCTGACATCTCTGGATCGCATATCTTCTACTGAATCTTAAATGCTGTTTTTTTAAAATCCACATTCAGAAGGTCTAGGACATACCGTCACAGAATATGAAAACTAGTCAAAAGATCTGGTTATTTTTGCTTTGGTTTTGAGCTCTTCTTTGGTTTGTGTTTTGTCTTTGACTGTAGTACTCCCAGTATTTTTAAAATGGCTCAATTCAAATGAGGTTGCTTCCTGTCTTCTGAAAAAAAAAGTGAAATACAACTAAGGTTCAGGAAAAGTAATCCTGGCAACCTCAGTGGATGTTTGCTCTTTCTCCTTGTCTTGTTTTTTTTAACCCAGCCATGTTGGGAGCAGTCTAGTACCTGTGTTCTCTTGCCCACCATTTCTGGCTGTTGTGGCAAATACTATTTTTTCTTTTTTTTTTTTTTTTCCTTTGTGTGTATATGTGCGCGCACGCATGTAGAATTAACCAAAATATCAGGAAAATTTATATATGCTTTCTTCTGGTTCCTGGAAATAGAACAACATTATGACCTTACGGTCTTCCAGCAAAAGTCAGATTTAATTTCTGCATTGCAGTGCAACTTAATTAGCTATTGGAATTAGATTATGGTTTACCAAATGGCCCTTTACCTTACATTCTTACTTTTTATTTACTATTGAAGTAGCCTTTTTTTTTTTTCTCATGTGTGCAAATATCATATCAATAAGCATTGCAATTCCACAAGGTGTCTTTGTTCTGAACAAGCATGTTATTCTTGTAAAGTTTTAAGTATAAGTTAAGATGTTTTGTACAGACCAAGGTAACTGTTAAAATGTCAAGCAATTACTGAAATGTTGTATAGTTATAAAAGTTTGATTTCTTTTGCTTTATATGTATAAAATTGTATCTTGCCTGTTTTGCTTTGTATTTCCAACGTGTTGCACAATTACGCATTTTGTTTACATTTGTTCCTTCTTCAGAAAAAAAAAAGAAATAACAGTAATACTTTATGTACAAACATTTTAAATGTACTTTTGTTGTTTTTAAACACAATGTCTCTGTATAAATAATATTGGTTGAACTGGTACATTTGTGTCTCTCATAGAGGGATTAATTATACTGCCAGTGCATTGAATTATTTAAAAAAAAAAAAGGTAAAATAAAATTTTTATGAAAATGTAACCCATTTTATCACTGTAAATTATTCTGCCTTCTGCTATCTTCTCATTCCCCTCCCAGGATACAATAAGTATGGTACAGTAAGTACTGTTTGTGGGAGACCTGTCACTGCTTTTAATTTTTAATCAATGTCTTTGTACATTGCGGAGACTTGAAATGACTTGATGTTGAAAAATAATGTAGTGCTGATATACCAGCTGCGAGGTAACAGGATCAATAGTGTGTTCTCCCCATCCCTGAGGGGCCTCAGCTGCAAGACTGCAGCCTAAATCCTGTCTGTCCCAAACCCAGCCTAAAGAGCAAAGGAGCCAGGCTTCAAAGGCAGGATTTTTTTGGTCGCTTGCTGACAAGCAGCCCACGGCTCCAGCGTGACTAAAGTGGAGCAGTTCAGCGTGCTGACCCTCTGCACAGGGGTGCGTCTCTCCCCAGGGCCTTCCTGGGACGACAAAACTAGAAATGCCAGGTTTTATATCATCATTGCAGAAATAGCTCTAAGAGCCAGTGCCAAGAGTACCGGCTCAAAAGAGATGTAAAAAGCTCTCCGGGGATGCTAAGCAGCATGTGATGTGGCTGTCCGGTGCAAGGCTGAACACTCGGTGCTGCTGAGCACGGAGCAAGTGAGGTCAAGCTGCCCGCCAGGGAGGAACGAACCGCAGCGTTCCCGGCACAAAGTCCATCTCAGGCCACGGTCTGCAAGCAAAAGAAGCCGTCACCGTGGTTTGCTGTACGGCCCCTCACACTTACAGACCTGCTTAAAAGCTTTTTGTCTTAGTCTGGAGAACAGCGTGCTCTGGAGCTGCTGCAGGAAGGCACAGCCAGGAGGGAAGGCAGCTGGTGGAGATGTCGTAGCCCCGACAGTGTCCGGGAGTGGGGATTGTGAGCCCAGAATGCAGGTGGTGTTGCAGAAAGACGCCTTGAGAGGCGTACCAGTAGGTCTTAGTCTGCATTTGAGGCTATTTATTGTAATGTCCTGCTTAAAACAAAGAGCTGGTATACTCCAGCATCTGATCATGTGAAGTAGCTTAAAGCAGTTCAGTCTGCCCAGGCTATGGCTTCTCCAGCATTCCGCATCCCACATGTGTAAATGGTTACCTGTAAAGCGAGAGCTGGAGCCCAATCCTTCTTAGCAATAAGTCACTTCAGAAGAACACCTGAAATGGGGTATGTGGAGCTCACTTTGGGCATGTGCCCATTTTGCATTCAAGGAGCTAGTAAACATCCTGTCTGGATATCTGAGAGAGACATCTTTTGGGTCTGAGGGAGGGAGGGCAGGTCTGATGCCGCATGTGCTGTTCGTTCCCCAAGTCCTTAGCAACTTCTGGGTGTGCCCAGAAAGCAGCTTGAAGCTTGACCTCAGATAGGCAGCTCCTGTCATTCCCTGCATGTGTAACCTTGTAATCGGCTGTGAAGTGTTCTGTGATCCCAGCTATGAATGATGAATGGCTCCGCATAAACCTGTGCTGTACGGCACTGTTAGTACTGCACAACTGAGAAAATTCCCTCTGGAAAAAATAATTAAAAGTATAATTATTCATATAGCAAAAAAAAAAAATAATATAATTATTCATAGAGCCAGTATGTGGGATTCCCACAGTTGCAAAAGATGCCAGCCTGCTGACAGGAGGGAGAAGTGTCTTCTCCAAACATGGCAATGATGAGGGTCATAGAATATGGGCATTTGGATGCTCATTTTAATACACAATTCACAACAACCTCAGCCAAGGTACTGTGTGCCTGTTTCATCAGCCAAGGAGACATCTTCCCTCCCTCCCTGGTTGTAGGGGCTGAGGCAGTGGAATAGGATGTTAGTAAGAGCTCTGCAAGGCTCAAGAGAGAGACAGAAGCACTACAATTCCTCAGCCAGCTAAAATTATTTAACTGCACGACTCCCTCAGGAATAAATCTGGCCCATGACAAGCTGCTCTAGACCATGGGATGTTTGGTTGCCAGCACAAAAGATGTAGAGGTTGTGAAGCCTTATTTATATCTGAAAAGTCTGGCTGGAGCTTCCCATGGCCTGTAGACCTAAGGAGTAGGAAGCATCACCTAAATCTTTTTACTAAAAGGCTGAGACTCTTCAGCCCCTCTTACATAGTCCAAAAGGAAAGCAATGCAGTATCAGCATCACGTAATAGAAAGGAATTTCACTTACCAGCTGCATTTCAAAGAGAATTTAGATATCCTTTTATCCTTTTGATTGAAAAAGGCACATATGCATGGGAAGTTTCAGGCTTTTTTTTTCCTCCCGTACTGTGTTCATGCTGTTGGAAGGACTTTATTATAGTTAATGCAAATCTGTTCAGCACACCAGACACACGTGAAGCTAACATTAAACAGAAGTTCATGGTCATATGAGCTACAGAAAAGAAGTCCCTGGTGATATTTTTAGGCATGTATGTAGACTGGCCTTCTGAAGTGAGACGTGTTCTCTTCTCTTTTGGGATTCTGTATGCCTGCGAGCACATGAAAACAGTCAAACACAAGGGATGAGTCAGTAGTTCAAGAACTGGACTGCAGAAGAAAAGATACTACCTGACAGCACTGGCCTTCCTATGCCAGAAATATTTGGTAAATTTGGGCAATAACCTTTAGGATGAGTTTTCCTTCACGTTATATGTAATTCATCTGTGAATCCAACTTTGGAGCTGTTCTCAGCTGCTTTCTAGTTATGTTTCTCTCACACAAGTTTGTCCACTGCCCCTGGGAACTTCGTGTGTTTTGCTGGCCTCAGCAGTGATTTGCAGCTGCCTGAAAATGTGGCTGCTGGTACTTGTAGGATTTGCTCAGCAGTTCACATTTTGAAAGGAAAATTTGCATGAAAAAGTAAAAAAACCCAAAACCAACAGCTACCACCACCATTTGCTTCCCATTCTTCAGCCAGCTCCAGGCAGACAGAGTTCACCCCTTTGGCTGGAGGATACTATGAGAAATGTGTGTGGCTGGACATGATGAAACCACATGAAAAATGTTCCATTCTCTGCTTTCTAAGAGAGCTGAGTCTTGCTGCCTGGGTGCCAGGGTGCCAGCTTCCCTCTGCCCTGCCACCTTCAATGAAACCTCTGTGCCAGCTGCTCTCATCCAGTAAACCAGCTCTAATCTGCTGTTAAGAATGAAGCCCTTGGATATTTGCTGCCTTTGAAGGGCAATTCCCATCTGTGACAGGGGCTGCTGGAAAACTCAGCATGCCCCAAGTACCGCTTCGTCCCAATCCTGGGCTTTGGGCAGCACCGGGAGCCTTGTTTAACTCTTCATCCCAAGGAATTTCATCTTCACAGTGGTGTAACAGAGAGCAAATTCTGCAATACTTTGTTCTTTTTCTGTTGGGTTTTTTTTTGGCAACTCTACATTTGCTGCCTATCAAGCAGGAACTAAATAAAAAGGCTGTTATTGTGCTTCGAGCCATCAATTTAAGAGCAATCACCTATGCGTTCAGGATGTGCTGGCAGGGAATTATCTGCAATGAGAAGCTGCTTGCCAATCAGCATTGTAAAAGCCCGTTGGCTTTAGCTGTACCTAGAAGTGGATGTGACTCATTCAGTTAAGTGTAGCACTCAGATCTCTAATGCCCTCTACGGTTTGGGCGCCGATTAGCCAAGAGGAGCCTCCTCCAGATGGGTGTTCAGGGCATCCCCGGTGCTTCAGCTACTTGCCCCATGCTCCTGAAACCCTGAGCCTGAGCTGCCGTTCCTGAGTGTCTTCCAGCCACAGCCTGCCTGGCTCACAGAGATTGGCCATAAGGAAGCACAAAGGCTGCAAAATCGTAACTGGGTCAGGAGCAAGCTGCCTGGGAAGCATCGAGGAACCATAGGTTATCATGAAGGAAATATTTCCATAAGAAATGTTCCACGGACAAGATGACATGGTGGCCCCAGCTTGGACCAAGCCACATTGGTGGACCTCTGCCAGCCTCCAGCAGAGAGATGAGTTTCTCCCTAAGAGCTACTAAAACTGAAGGTCACTTGTGTGTCCAGAATCTGGATACAGACATTTTGGCAGTAGGCTCTTTTCCACA
The DNA here is from genome assembly GCA_013400335.1 of Eurystomus gularis. NCBI lineage: Eukaryota > Metazoa > Chordata > Aves > Coraciiformes > Coraciidae > Eurystomus > Eurystomus gularis. The sequence continues at coordinate 120,153 of VZZY01001874.1, read as the reverse complement.
CTACTCAAACGAATCCCTTCTTGGCTCCAGAGAGCTAGTGTTGTTTCAAAGACAGACCCATACTCTCCAGGCTGCTCCAACAAGATGGTGATGAGGGACTGGCCTCACAAGCCATCTAACTAATTCTGTTCTAGGCAGGAGAGGACTCCTCCGTTGCTCAGCTCCATGAGTTGCTCCTTCCTTTGGCAGTGGTGTCCTTGTCACTTGTGGCACTGGGGATATGCAGATCCCCCACAGCTGGGGCTGTGCCACCAGGGTCTGTGGTTACCCCAGCAGCTGCTGCCCTGATGAAGGAAGGGGCTTGTTCAGCCAGTAAAGGTAGACTTGAACCAGGACTTACCAGGTGAAGTTCAGTAGCCTGCTGGTATTCAGGAGGTTAAAGCAGATGACCACAATGGCTAAAAATTTCAGTTATTAATGAGGTCACCTGTCCTGACCACAGTGTCTTCTGTAGAGAGAAGGCTTAAGCCTAAACTCAGGTTATTTCACACTGACTTAACATGTCAAATCCCAGGGTAAGTGAAATCAGATTCAGGCCTTCAGATGTGTAACATCAGCATGAACAACAATGCAGCCGCATTGACTACTCGGGGTTTACACAGCCCGAACTATGATTTCACTGTCAAAACTGGCATCTCCTGTGGTGAATGCTGGACTCTCTAGGCCTATGGAAATGTCACCTCTGTGTCTCAAGGAGGTACTTCAATCTCAATCATCTCTGAATCAATCAGTGAAAACAGCACATCTGTTTTAATGATAAAGCACCGTGGGCCAGTTGCACAAAACTCTCAGTGTCTGGCACCAGGGCTGTCAATGTGCTGCCAGCCCATGGCTCAGACCCCAGCTCTCTAATCGCCTCCGCCAGCACTATCAGCCCCCCAAAGTTGCTGCTCGCATGCGATTCCAGGAGGGTAATTTATTACCCTGAAGAGCCTGACTCTTCTCTCCCATCTATCTATATCTCTGTGTTACATTGTTTATGTTAACATAATCATTTCTCACGGAGAATGTCAATAAATGCTGGAGACAAAAGCAACACCAACACCACCACCACCAAAAAGCCCAACTGCTAAATAATTCCTAGAATGAGTTGTCAGAAACCTTTTATTTACTGATTCCGCGCATTTCATTTATTCCTGGCAGCAGGCCAACCCTTCTGACAGTTAAGATTTATTGATTTAATTGCCTAGGGTAACCATGCAATAAAATCATCTCAAAGATAAATTTTCATGGCACTGTGCAGCATTGAAGTAATTTTTCAAGTGCTATGGCTATATTTCTGCAGGTTACAGGTGCAAAATTTGCTTAAAGCAGAAATGTCTCATTATTGTAACCCCAGCGCATCAGTGTGGTCCCTCCTGTGAAACTCCTTTCTGCTTTCCTTTGCTCCCTCTCTNTTTTTAAGAGGGACAGCGCAGGTCTCTCAGAAAAGAAATTATATTTTCTTAATTGGTTCATATATTCAATGCCCAAGAGAAGCAAAGCTTCAGTTTAATTAGTAGTGGGCTTAGAGGTTATTTACAATGTTATACAGAAGCATTTGTTTCCAGCTGTGTGATGCTTTTTAACACAGAGGCCTCACATGGCGGATGATTGCCATTTGTGACGTTACAGTTTATTGAATCTTTAGATCTTTTTATTTACACTGTTAAAGAGCTCATTATAGTTCAGAACAAGGAGCAAATGAAAATCTCTGATTAATTCCCAGGTTAATGGTAACATGTCTGAAGTCAGAGACAGTATAAACTTTTAACGGTGTGAGATGTTTCCTTCTCTCCTATGATTTATTGAGGGTGGGGGATGTCGTTCGGTTTGGGTGTGGGATTTAATGGCCTATTGCTCTGGCAGCCTTGGCTGCTTCCCTTGCCAGATCTGAATGTCTAATCTCACTCTCCTGCCCCACTGAGGACATTTGGCCGAAGGCAGCTCCAAGGTGCCGCCAGCACAACGCGGGCACTCTGCTTGGCAGTGGAAAGCCTGGCTGCTGGTGGGCCTGTGGCTTCAGCCACCGTGGCCTTTGCGAGCCATGCCAGGGCTGAGTCCAGGAGCCCAAATGTCAGAAAATAAACTAGGAAACAAAGTAGGGATTTTACTCTGTCAACCTGTCACAGAAACGCAGTGAGGACAGGAGACAGCTGTGGTGTGGAGGCAATGAGCAGCCAGCTCCCAGGCACCTCCTCAGGGAGACACTATCACTTAAGACCTGCTCTCTTATCAGATCTGTGCTGGAGCTTCCCCAACACCTCTGATGGCTCCTGGAGCCCTTGGCAGGACTGCCACCAGGTTTGCCCTACTGAGCTCATCTTGAATGGCTTTTAGTCCCATACCTTAGCAAACTTTCCCCTGCCCTGATCTCATCCTGCAGCTTTTTCTTTCTCTTCACTGTCAAGTACAGACCCGATACCTGGCCCTTAGCACCTCCCCTATGCGCTCACCACCATGTTGCAACGTGGTCTTCCCCAGCTCCCAACTGCTGTTGGTTGCCATGTCTAAATACCTGCCTGTGGAGAACTTGTTTTCTGCAAGGGTGCAATGACGCATGACCTGGTGGCTGCCATGCTGCACAGGTTGCCCACTAGCCCTTCTCTGCAGCAGTCCAGTGAGGGTGCAGGTTGCCCCAGCCCAGAGCAGAGCACCGTGCCACCACGCTGCAGGGAAGTGCTTTTGCCTGCACAGACACCAAGACACGCTGCTGGGCGCTTCTGCTGCACTCAAGAGCAACGCTGCATACAAAAACTGCCCAGTGAGCCTGTCACAAACAACCCCTTGATTTAGTAAATGCATAAATGACCTCTTAAAGCTGAGTTTAATTTACAAGCAAGACAACTACAACTTTGGTCTGTTAATTTGGATTAGCTCCCAGACAAACAGCACGTGAGAAGTGTTCCTATCTGTAAGGGAAATTTTGCTCCTTGTTTTCAAAATGATACAGTAATAAAAAATGAAGTTGGCTTGATGACTTACTTCTTCTGGTGGAAAAGAGAGCTCAGGCTTGCAGATGTGCTCCAGTGATAAGCTTGTGGATCTCCCATAGCAAACACTGACTTTAAAGCCTAGGACCTTTACACTTGCAGTTTAACCTCTTCAACCTCTACCCCTCTGACTTCAGCCTTTCATTAGGTGAAACAGGAAGGCAGGCTGGATACATTAAAAAGGGTATTAGTGAGAAGAGAGGCAGTTGAATCAATAATGTCAGTAAAGGTAGACCTATTTATAGAGAAACAATGTCAGCATATGATAAACTTGTGAGTAAATTGGCTGAAAGCCCAGAGCTTTGTACTGGTTTGGAGAGCCTGAAGGGATCTGAGCAGCAAAACAAGCACAATCAGTAATCCTGGGGCTCAAAAATGCCAGCCACGACAACTGGGGATCAGGAAAACCAGAACGGTGGAGGGGAAGGGAAGGGAAGGGANNNNAAGGGAAGGGAAGGGAAGGGAAGGGAAGGGAAGGGAAGGGAAGGGAAGGGAAGGGAATTTGGCCAAAATACTGTCAAAGGGAAATGCCACATCCTTAAGGCTGGGCAGCAACAGTGAAAGCTGAGGTCTGTGTTCGCTCTCTTTAAAACAGGTTTCTGAGCAGGCTGTGAGCCATGCAGCCTTCCCACCCTGCAACCACACATCATCCTCCAGAGGCACCTAAAATCAACAGGAACATCCAAATTCAAGACAACACCTGTCCATGTATTGAGAAAAAACATCCCACATGTACCAACTGGATACACAAGTCCCTCCTTTGATCACCAAGAGAAGAAACTTGGCTACTTCAGAGAATCTGATTCACCCTAATCAACCTAATACTTGGGTTTAGCTTTTTTTAAGGTAAGAGACCACTCAGAGCAATCTGAATACAGTCTGGAGTCTATACTCGAGTCTAACACATACTCAAGTCTAGCCCATAACTAACATTGACTAGATGTAACATCCTATTTCTTTTCACTGACTCTATAGAAAATCAAAGGATGTGAACTTTGTTAGAGTTAAGTTGATGCTATAGACACCAATCCTAAGGGCCATTGGGACCTACCATGAAGACCCACATTCTGAACACACTCTTGGCAATTAGCATTAGTTGGAAAAAAATCTAAAAAGAACAGCATTTCTGTTTCTGTTGAGCAACTCTTTTTCTACTTTCAAACCATTTTTTTTTCCCATTTGTCAAAATTCTTCTTCTCTGTGTCCTGATCCCCAAAATTCCAAGTCTGGAGCAACTCCTATTGGTTCTTCCCAGAGCACTCAGAAAACTTCTGCTACCAGAAAACTTTATTCTACCACCCTGAGTTACAGTGCCCTTTTTTTGTTTTCATTTCATTAGGTTCTAAGATGGCTTCAGTGAAGCACAACAGACCAGATGATGTGGGCAGTTACATTTGTGCTTAACTAACTCTTTCAGCTAATTTTTCCCTTTCGCAATTCACTGCTGCTATGGACAGGCTGACAACCCAGGAATGTAAGAGTACATGAAACATGACAGACTCGCGTTTGTGGGGGGAGTTCCAAAATAGCAACCAAACGGAAGAGCCTTTAAGTGAATAAAAACCCATTCAGAAATGCAACCAGTGAGATCAAGCCTTTGCTCTGAGTCATAGACGTGTAGAGCCAGAGATGTACCACATAAATACGTGGGTATGTTGTGTGTTCCCAGTAACTAAACATAGGAGGAGACAGGCCCACATTAGAGCACACAAATTACTTCAGCCCTACCAAAAATCCACAGTAGCAGGCTCTTCCAGGAGATCTCAGTCACTCTCATTTGAAGTAAGGGGTCAAGTAAGACAATGGTGAAAGTATGGCCAGGTTTAGCGGGTCTTGTGAGTGGTGATGTCTGAGAGCCATGTCCCAAACCGCACTGAGACTGCTGGTTTTGCTGTAGTAGATCCAATGTTCAGTCTGCAGCCACATTAGTCCAGTTCTGGTTTCAGAGTGAGTGTGTGCTTGATGTCCCAAACAGAATGTAAATAAGAAGAGAAAGGGCTATCAATCATGTTAGGACCCATACTGACACATACTGTGCTCCAGTACATAGCATAAACACCTTGAAAACGCTCTTTTTTAAAGAACCAGCATTACAAGCTGTTTCAATACCCCTGCACTTTATTAACATTGAGAATGTGTCCTTTGATATAAACTCTTCTAGAAATGATTCAGATGAATTAGCACAGGAAAATCTTGCTGAGTTGGAAAGCACTGAGTCGGAAGCAGTGCAGTCAGTGAATAATGAAAGTAAAGCATCACTCTGAAGTATGACTAATGGTGACATGGCCTGTCTAGAAGAACAAATAACCAAAAGACATACTACTTGGCCCCAAAACCGGGCTGAACATGTTTTGAAATGACTTCACTGCTGTATGAAGACCATTAACAAAACAGGAAGCCCTGCCAACTTGTGGACTACAAGTCCAATGAGGGAGAATTTCACTTGTCCACAGGAGAGACAGATGATTCACTTTGTAAAAGAACAGGACTTATTACTCTTACAGGCAATATTAATAGATCCATCCAAAATCACCCATGCAACAGATCTATTGACAGTGCCAAGATCCTCAGTTGAAAAATGTGCAGAGAAACTTGAATCTGCAATGTAGAACGCTGCAGTGAAGTGATCACATTTTGTGGCACCTAAAATGCTTTTATCAAAGGATGACTTGACAAGACATCGAGATAGCTAAATGCTTACGACTTAATGTCAATCAAAAACTTACATGCATTATTCAAGGTGCAGATGGAGCTTCAGCTAGGAAAAAGGAAAATACTAAACTAGGGCTTATGGAGATTGCGTTTGTGAAAAGATAGGAGATATCTTTTGCAATCTAGGTACAATCATTCTGTTTCTTCAGTTAGATGCTTGGGTGTGACTTTACCAACCACATGGGGAATGAATTTGATCCCTAAGTGCCTCATTTAGGAAGTGAGGTAAAATGCATTGTCTGGGCATGGTGTGGTTCAGGACCCAGTTAAGGCTGCAGACATTTTCCGCTCAGTGCTGACAGTCCAGCAGCTAATGGCTGCCAGTTGTCATATGCAGTAAAATAATCCAAAAAAGGCTGCCATCAAAAAAAAAAAGTCTTTTCTTTCCAACAGGAAGGCAAGAACAACTGAGTTGCAATTCAGAGTTAGCTCAGTGATCCACCATTTGAACACTCCCACACTAAAGGTTACTCTCACCAGTAGGAAGGTACTTCCCATCCCAAGATTTTAAAGCCCTAACACAACGTGAGACCACCATAACTTACCCATTCAGCATCTCAGTACATGTCCCAATCCTCAGCTTCTCTGGGATGGCCAAGAAATAGACAGCCCATATTTTCAGTGGTCCCCAAAGACCTGGTGAAGCTTCTTTAAGTGACAGACTTGGCTGCTGACCACAGCAATGGTCATCAAGAACACACAAGTCCTGCTCAGGAGTGGGACAAGCAGCTGAAACCATGACTGATTTTTTTTTCCACCATCAGAGCTGTATAAAAGGCATGAGCCTTATGCTCAGTCCTAAAACACCAGAATGACAGACGGTTTCCAGCTTAAACAGCAAAAACAGCTTTCCTACAAGTGAACAACTAGAAGACACAATTAATGTATCTTTATGCATTTATGCATGTGCCCATACCTACGATTTCTAATTGCATCAGTGTCATAAGGGTTACAATGGCTAAGAAGCCACGGAGATACACATTTTACAGTCCAAGAGAGGCCTTTAAAAAATTCCCTTGGCATTCCATTGGCATTGTTTCCTACAGAGGTCTCAGAGCATCTGACACAAAGTTATTAATTTTACTAAATAGTGGCAAAGTGATGTGACAAAGAAAGGAGCAAGGAATCAATGGCAGCAGAGAGCCCAAGCTTGTGAATAAGCGGTCACACAAAGAGGAGGAACATGTACTTTTACTCTCCTTCCCTCTGTGTGGCCCAGCTGAACTGTGGGGCATCACCTGAGAAAAAGGACAGGGTCGAATTATTGTGCTATTAAACCAGGAGTGAAACAAAGGTAAACACAGGCTCATGCCTGATCTACCATCTCCTTGCAACTCTCTAATTGTCTTCCATACCCAAAGGGTTTGCAAGAGTGGGAGCAGAACGAAAGAAAAGAGCCTTAAAGATGTTAAATACACCTATTAAGGAGGAAAAAAGCAAATTTTCCTATAGGGCACATGTATCAATTAAACCTTTCAATGATGAGACCTCCCTTGTGCTCCTGATGTTAGCACTGCCTATGTTACACAACACTATTTACACCTTTAGTTAATATGAATGAGCAGTTACCATAGTAATTATTCCGTTTTACGATGTACATAAAATTCCTGATACAGTTAAGAGATAGGGTCAGTGTTTAAGCTTACCTCAGCATTTAGCAAGCTCTCCTTCTAGATGTTTTGATTACTTAGGAAAGCCTTAACCTCTACAACATAATGAAGGACTGGAAAGGTGTAGGGTAATTTGTAGGAGAAGGGGTGTGCATGAGGATATATGCACTATTATAAAGCTCAATAAATAATCATGTGAAATCACTGGCATTTAGGACCCTCCAGAGAGGAGCTTTCCCAGCCGGCTCCTGATCCCTCATACCCTGAGTAATTCCAGATTAAATCCACTGGCTTTGTGGAAGTGTACGTGACATCAGAAACCTGCCACGTACTTCCAAAACGCATGTTAATTGGCTCCAGACAGCGACAAGGGGGTTGCACAAGCCCTACGACCGTAGGGCTCCAGCTCCTCCATCCCCAGTGCAGCTCAGAAGAAAGCGGTGTGCTGCAGAACTGGCTGGAGCTGTGGGAATGAGGTAAGATGTCTTCCACTTGCATTTTATTGAGAGAGCCCATAAAACTCAAAATCCAGCTGTGCGTGCTGGTTCAGTCTGCCTATTAAGAGGGCGGCATTTTCTCATGCTTATGATTGATATGGTTTAGGCACATCTGTGTACTTACTTAAGTCCCTTCCCTCTACCCTCTCCATCTCAAGGCACTGCAAAGACATGAAAAGTGAGGATTTGTCTTTTGTACGTCAAGGTATAAAAGGCTTCTTGACATCCACTGAAGGACAATAAATGGCGGTTCACTTTGATTCCCTCTCAATACTAATTTCACCTTAGTTTTACCCAGGGACAACATGGAAGCCCAGCACCAGGGTAATCAGCCCTTTTTCTTTCTCAGCCTCTAAGGCGTAGGAAAGGGGCAGCTTGCTAAAGTGACCCGGACACATGTTACAATAGATAATCAATGGCTCTAGTAAAACGCACATGGAAGCATTTCAAGCCCACATTCCAGTAAACATCCTCCAGAATCTGTGGCTATTTATCAAATATGAATGTGCTTTGCAGGATGAGGATCTCATTTCCCCCTGGTGTTTTTGTTCCAAAAATAATTGGAAGTGACAATACAGAGAAAGATGATGTTTCAACTTCATGTTTAAAATAAATATAAGGCTGTCATCAGCGCTGAGCTGTCTTGTGAAGATCCCTCTCACTGGAGTCAACAGGCAGCTATACTGATAGAGAATCGTGTTCCATTATTGATTAGCTTTTAAGTTCTTGTTACATATTAGATTAGGATCGCTGTATGCATAGGGAATGAATAGCCCAATTACAGTCTAAAATAGCTCATCTCAAAGTGGTTTAGGATTTTGATATTATAGAAAGAATTTTAAGGAAATTACAGGGTTTATTAAGAAAGCCTTCAAGGCAGATATTTACATTTTTATTGCATGGCTTTTCAGAATGGGGAGGGCAAAATATCGCTCCTTTATTGGATACAAGGCTGGCTTTATCTGCCTCTTCTGCTTTTAAAACTTTGGGAGTGAGGGGCTTGGTATATCTGGGGGAGGGGGTCTGCATAGAAAGTACCAGACTAAGCAGCCCCAGAATTACACCTCTGGGCTCCCCCAGTTTAAAGGAGAGCATCCTACACCAAAATATGCACCAGGCTCTGCTCTAAGTGCTGCTGCTGAGACACCAGGCCCCGTTTCAGAGGCAGTGATGGTCCTCAGCAGAAGGTGACATTCAGACACCCAGGACCTACTATTTCTTACCCTTTTGTGCAGGATGAAAATCTGTCAGTGGTGCTAAAGCAGTCACAGCTCCCTGAAGGTGGCCCTCAAGTGCACCAAGTATTGACCACAAGTAACTTGGAGTTGACTCAGGGCTGCTCAAGCACATCCCAGCTCTCAGCAAAGGCACTGATCCTGGTGACCAGGGCTCTTGTGGACATGGGACCAGCACTCTCATAATACAATATTCCTGAGTGAGCTGCTTAATCTGCTTTAGTGCTGCCAGTTTTTGTAAGACTGGAGCAATTCTAGGGATTTTTGCTTGATTTTCAAAACCAAATCATTTTATTTTTTTTTCTAAAATTTGGCAACCTCAAGGCCAAGGCATTTTGAAGATGAGTGTAAGCAAAGCCATATCTGATATAGTCCAGCACTGTCAGTATCCCTCTTCAGGCAGGAGGTGGGACCCCAGACCTCCAGAGCTCTCTTCCAGTTGTTGCTTTGCTGTCCTTGCAGACACACTGGATGGGCCCCCAAGGTGCTGTCTGGGGTGTACCATGGGGAGAGGCGAGGGCTGCTGGCACAGCCCTGGCCAGTGCAGGGGGGGTCAGAGCTCACCAGCTGCACCAGGGGACAAGGTACTGCAGATCGGCTTGACCAGCCAAGTCCTGCAGCAGGGCTGCCAAGCAAGCAAAGGAGAGCAGCAGCAGCAGCACTGCATCCAAAATTCCGGAGACACCAGTCTGGCTGCAGGGGAGCGTGAAGAGGGAGTCAATGGTGTGTATCGCACTCAGCACGTGAGCCTTGACAGGACAGACTGCCAGCATAATTTAGGGCCATCTGAGGTACCTCTGAGAGATGCCAGCCTTGGGGACTGCGGGGGGTGACAGAGAAAGAGCTGCTTCTCGCTCCTGCTGACACACAGAGCCACACCACCCTCCGCCCCCCCTCTCCCAACCTGAGTTTTAGCACCAGCTATAAAGCCCCCAAATGGTAAAAAAATATTTTTTATGGTTGTTCAAAACATAGTCAACTTCCATTGCACAATGAAATATAGTTTCAAATTTGAGGGAAGGGGGTATGGAAGCCCAAACTTAAATCTCAGCTTTCCATATCCACTCATCCCAGGGCCAGCTTCACAGTTTTCATTCTGTATAACCACCCTGAATATTTTGGTATAGAAAATAACTACTCTTTTTCTACAGAAAATTTCCAGCCTTCAGCAAGGTGAAATAGTTTCAAAAATTGATCTGACTTTCCCTCAAATTTGCCTAATTAATCATTCCCTTCATAGGCTAATCTGAGGCTGGCATTGACCACATTTCCAACAAAGTATGCAAAAGGTCACCAGAAATAGATTTCCAAGGCTTGAAGGGACTCTATCCACAACCTAACACTGCAAAAGTGTGATTAAAAGTAAAAGGAAGAACCAGGTGGGAGAGTTGCATGACCCAGGATCCTTGCCTATGAAAAACGGCAGCAAAATCATTTAGTGAGTACTCCAGGCCCTCTGACTCTCTTTTCGGAAGGTAATACATAAAATCTTTAAAGAAAAGTTCTGCTCACCAAGCTGTACAGAACAGATGATAGACTTATAATATTCCTATTAGTCTGCTGCATAAGAAGCCCAAGTTCCCTTATTTTTACATGGCTGCAAGCAATGTAAGCACCCAGAAGACTTTCCTCCAAGAATTAAAGTCCAAGTCCTCATATATATGTGTGCAGGCAAGGTCACGCTGGTCGCTCAGGTTAGATATCTCTCTTTCTCAACCCTCCTGAACTGTATGCTAAGATATCCCACTTGAATTTACAACACCTTTCCAAATAAGGACCAGTTCTGTGAGGTGCTGAGTACAGTAGTTTCATCCAGGAAAGTATTTTTTGAACTGAGACTGCCCACGTGTTCAAAATTAAACAGATTTAGGACAAATTGCTTTATGCCCCACACTCGCTGGCTGCAAAATCGAAGATACAGTCCTAATAGATATCTGCTCTACTTCATGCACATCTGCAATCTAATAGGAAAATCCATAGCTTTGTGCAGGAAAAGTACAGCTGAACTTAGCAAGAAAATAGGTTGGCTTGAGCCCATGCAACTATTTTTTGAACCTGGAGAAACTCTATCTTGAGTTCACGGATACATTTGCAGATCCTAATGAATGGGGGTGGCCATGCCAGGAGGAGTCAAAATAAATTACATAGACTAAATGAGAGATGAATAGCTGGATGAACCACTTGTTCTCCAATTCTGTAAATTCAAAGTGAGCCTTGGCCCAGGACACTGTGTGAGGAAATGCCTTCAGCAGTGCGCTGGGTTTGCATCCTGCTTCTGCAGCAGAGACTGGGAATTTTACCATTTGCTCCGTTGAGACAGGCCCACCATCAGCACAGGAGAAAGTCAGGTAGGACTAGTTGGAAAACCAGACAGGGCAGGTAAAATGAGGCAGTTGGTGCCTTTCTTTTTCCAGGGCGACGAAAAGTAAACAGGGAGTATATCTGCACGGCAGCACAGAGCTCAGTGCAGGGATGTTTGGACATGTGGAAATGTGAATCAGTAGGTCCAAGTCTAGATATCACCTACTGCAGCTGACCAGCTCTAAACTTGAACTTACAGAGGAAAGCAGAGCTTATTAGCTAAACCACAAGCACTGCATCAGTGCCAAGCATGTTGCAGATCACCCGCACGGGTGCTGTGCCATGTGCTACTCAGCTCCCCCCAGGCAGCCCCAGGCCAAGCAGCCGGGAGCCTAGGGTCAGCGATGTGCTCCTGCTGCACTGGTGTCCTGCACAGTAACCCATGTGGGGCCCAAGCCAAAGCTCCTGTGCTGTGGTGTGCTCCAGAAGCTGCTCCATGACTCAGCAGCTCTGTTAGTCCTTCCAGCATCTTTTGTCTAAATATGCCTTTACTTAGCCCACAGTGAGGACAATTTCTGGTAGACAATGAAACTTTCACAAGCAAACCGCCCAAGCCGAGAAATGCATAATGGATGCGCTGAACTCTCATTAGAGCACCGTACCTTCAACAGTCCATCGTCTACGTTAAATAACTTTCATTAAACACATGCACCATACTTATCTGTCCAAGCGGAGACAGTACTTACTTTGTTTCTTATTGTACATCTTTCAGCCTTTAAGCAAGACCAGAGTGTTCTCTTTAAAAGCACATTATCATTATTATTATTGTTGTTGTTGCTATTGCTATTGCTGTTACCACCTTACGCTTAGAAATGTTTCTTTGCTTTCCTTTACCTCAGTAAAGCAAGGGCAATTATGTAGCTTCATCCATTTCTCTAAAAGGCTGTGGAAAAATGTTGCTTTCAAGGAAAAAAATGATAATTTTTTACAAATATATAAAACAAAATACTCAAGGCATTTTTGAGAGGCATTCTCACATATTGCTGAAATTACACGCAATGTGTGAAAATTTGCATAACAAATGTGACAAGATGGTTACTTAAGGGACTGAAACAGACGGAATAAAATATATATTAGATACCTCAGCTCTCATTAATTATTATTCTGAATGAGAAATAATGCCAGGAGCAAGAGGGGTGCCAGAAGAAGAGATGGGGAAATACATTATCATGTATTTAAAAACCTTTAAAAGGTATAATAATAATTAGGAAATTATTGCACTACTGATCTTTTTTAGTGGCAGAGCAACCACCTGTTCATACTTTTATTAATCTCTTGCTCACCTCTTCCTCAAAGATAAGCTGTGAAGATCATTAAAGGCAAAGCTAACCTGAGTAGAAAGAATTCATGTTATGCAGGGGAAAAAAAAAACAAACCTATAAAATTCATAACTTTAATTAAGAGTCACACATGAAAAGGCAGTGCTATTTTAAGACTAGTTTATAGTAAAGCATAATTTGGCTTCAAACAATAGCGATGGAAGAGAGTGAATATTATTATTATTGATTTTGTTAATTTGCTCTGAATGCCCTGCCTTATCCAGCTTTGTCTTCCCAGTGCTTCCTAAAATATTGTTGGTGCAGACATGTAGTTAAGGCAGCTCTGTGGGGCTTGCTCAGCACAAGGCATCCACGCAAGGCAGGGGCCGCAGGAGGTCCGGGCTCCTCCAGCAGTGCTCCAGGCTGATGCACAGCAGCACGTGGCCTCACACAATATGTCCAGGACAAAGTTGTTGCTAAGCTGGAAATTTGCAGCCTTCCTATTTCAGGAGATAATGCCAGTTAACGTATGTTTGTTGTCAGGCACACATTCATCTCCCAAATTACACTGCTACGTGCTTGTGAGGCCCCCACTGCTCACCTCATTCCTGCCTGCCTGGAGATAGAAGCACAGAGGTGTCCTGTTGCTGGATTGACCCTCTCCCAGTGCTGCTGTAGAAAGGGCACACCACAGCAGAACCACTGTGGGCATTTGAGCACACCATGCTCCGTAATTATGGCAAGCATTTCTCATCATTCCCTCCTTTAGGCTTTGAAACATTAAGCTTTATCTGTCCTAAAACAGAGAAATCCATTTTTCTACCAACCTCTTTCCTTCAAGCCTCCCATGGAAGGAACACAGGATTTCCTGTTTGCTCTTTGCTGCAGTCAAATCTTGTCTTGGGTTTCCCCAGAGGTTTTGTCTTGATGTTCTCCAGAATCACCGTCTCCCACAGACAGCAGCTTTGGTTAAATGCAGAAGTCCATGGCCATTCTCCTCATTAGTCCCCCTTATGTTTCTTTTTTTTTCTATTTCCCCTCTTGAACCTCTTCTTTCCCAGCTTCACCATTTCAAGGCTATTATTTCCTCACTGTTTGGCCTTGGTAAACACGTTGGAGGGCTGCTCCTCTGCCTGTGTGCTCCACCCAGGAGCTTCTGAACTCAAAGACAAGTCCAATGGGCCACATTATAGGCACCACCACCAGTCCCATACCATTCTCCTAGTCCACTCTCACATAGGAAATGGATTAAGTAAGCTCAGTATGGTCAGAAATAGGTGAGATAAAGAAACCTGCTATGCAGTGGCACTCCGAGCTTTGCAAATACCTGTTACTGTTCTTCATCCTTCTCTCACATCTCTTCCCATTTTCAAGCTCAATAGCTGGGGCAGGCAAGCTGGAGGGTGAAGGAGGTGGACAAGGAGACAAAACACTTTGCCTGGGGTCCTCTGCTGCTAAAAGACAGAGAGGGTACTGGTGTATTATGCCATTGTGTGATCCAACTGTGAGAGGACCCATGTCTTTGTTTTGGGCTCTGTGGTGTGGCTGTGTGTCCTCGCCTCCTGCCAACCCCCTCGTGTTACACTTGCCACCAACACAAATTATCAGCAGCAGTTCACTTGCAGGGCAGACGTTCGCACACTGCAACACGGGAGCCACACAACTCCTTATCAGTGGGCTAGAAATGGAGTTTCATTGCATCCACCTCCCATGCTGAACATAAGTGCAGCAGTTAGTAAAAGCTAAATCCATTTAAAATCACTTTAAGAGGGAAAATAAGGCCCTTTCTGGAGATTTTATTTCTAAGTCATGTTTTACTCTGCCATTAATATACCTTTGGAATGCATGAGAGCTCCTTGCACCCAAGGCAGGTAATAACGGTCTATTAAAAGACACCGTCTCTGTTTCCTAATGCTCTATCAAAGGTTCATTGATGAAAATAGCCATCTGACTGCTCTCATCAGCTTTAAAGAATTCTATAAAAGAATGAAATATGCTTTCCTCATAATTGCTTCTTTGTAAGATTTATGACAATGTGAGTAACGACTAAACCAGGCACTTGCTGAGCAAGACTCAGATTTAAGATGTGCCAATGCAAACAAGGAAGGGATACACTAAGAGATGCATTTCTTGGGAGAAATTTGAAAGTATTTGCAAGAACCACAAGCTACCACACACCTGGCTACATCCACTGCTGAGGTAAGCACATACAGCTCCAGGGAGGCCAAGGCATTGCATGGGCTTGCTCTAGCAGTGAATTTGGTCTTGGAGGCCAGTCACCTGAACACCTCACAGCTAAGAAGAAGACCTTGACAGCATCTGGAAGATGTCCTCAATATAACTATACAGCTGATTAAGCTGTAACATGGTTTTTTGCCAGCTGCACCTGATGATGTTGTATTTGTAAAGAGCATCACATGCTTGAGGAAAAAAAAAAAAAGTCTCTTAATGCCTGGCAGCACTATTCATACTCCTGCCAACAGCAAAAGTCACAAGAGTGGGAATGGACTGGGTGATTAGTGTTGTGGGTTATTTAAATCACACTTGTCAGCTATTCATCTGGCTTGAACAGTCAGAGGTGCAACGGTCATCACTGTGCCTCTTGACCATGACGTCGATAATATGGTCCTATGAGCTTTTGGCTCCAGCATTTTCTAAAGCACAGGACTGACATTAAAGAGATTGTTTATCTATTTCCATCTCTGCTATTGGTTTTTGGTGTCACTTAACTTTTTTTGTCTGTGCCTTTTCCATCTCCAAAACAGGAATAATCACAGAATCAGAGAATCATTTAGGTTGGAAAAGACCTTTAATGATTCCTTGCCCAATTTCATTGACCTTTAAGAGGCAATCAGATACTACAGATGTAAGTGCTCCTTAAATACTTGTGAACATGCCCATCTCACTCTATATAAGGCAATCACTACACTCTCACTCAATGCAAACAAATTATTCAGTCACATACAGTGAGGTCTAAAATTGCTAATGTATGCACGGTTCTGAAGTTGCTCCACCTCCATGAGGGTTCAATATGCCCACCTATGTGACCAGAGTAAGCTCAGGGGTAGTCCAGTCCCACACAGAAGTTGAGAGGAGCTGGTCAGTGCTAGAAGATGTGGATCATGTGAGATTAGATGTTTTTAGATTTTGAATCTGCCAAAATTTGTGTCTATATAGATACACACACTCTCTCTCAATAGCTCCTCTCTTTACAAATACACACATTTTAAGACTCTCAACATGCCCACATTCAGGTATTTGCACCCAGAAAAGCTAATAATCAGTACAGAATTTTACACTAAGATTTGAAGCTTTATCAGAGCCATAAGTGAGAGCAGAGTATATGAGGAGAAGAGCCAGCCATTTTGGTAAGAGTCAGTACTACAGACATACTTTTAACACCCTAGTTATTCATTTAGCTTCTCCTATTTTTTTTTTTTAATAGCTAATTGCATCAAGAAGACTTTATGGAAACTGTTGCCAAATGTTTAAAATGAGAGCAGTTCAGCTGTTATTTCAATCCCAGGTTACTATGGTAAATTCTATGTGCTCACCTCGTGCATTCATTTGTGAACGTTTGACATATCAGTGATTAATTAATATTAATGGCAGGAATCACTTCAGACTTGCTTTATGGTAGAAATCACACACAATCCTGGCTCTAATCACTCGGCACATAAAGAAACTTTAATTGATAACCTGGGTTTAATATCCATCAGGAATGGATTCTGTAGGAGGAACAGAGCAATGTTCCCTGTAATCATCCTAGAGGAGATAGAAAGCTTGTTCTACCAACATCAAAGAAGATTAGGCAGCAGAAGCCTGATAGCAAAGTAGCAATTATGGAGGGTTTTTTTAATTCTGTGCACCTGCTTCATCAAAATAATAGGCATCTTTTAGCAAAATAACCTGAAACTCAGTTCACTGACTTTCAATTATCTGATGCTGGGAAATGCATCTGGAGAGACATGAAAAAAGGTGATAGGCGCACAGAGAAATAAAGAGAAGGGGGAAATTAGAATGAGGGAAAATATGAGGGCCTATGTAAGTGGGTGTTATAAATATCCTGTGCCTCAGGCTGATTACAGAATGGGAATATTTTTGCTGAGTTAGGATTGTGGCATCAGGCACATTTGACCAAATCAGTCCCTGGTGGAATGTCTTTGACTACAGTAAACACCTTACACCAGGGATGGGTTTGGTTCATTGCTTTGAAGGGGAATTTTAGGCATCAAACCTTCATGTAAGCAAGGGAAGCACACGGTAACTTTCCACAAACGTTTCAGGCTATACAACTCAAACCAAAAATTACTGTCCTGAAAGTCCCCTTTATCAGGTTGTCAGAACCAGGAATGACCCCGTAACTTTGTTTCAAAAGATGAATCTAAGGTTAGACCAGAGTCAGTCTTTCCTGGAGGTGGGAAGGGGAAGAAAGCCCAGTTGCAGTCTTAGTTTTACTTCAGGGATTGCATCCTCATTTCTGGAATACCACAAGGCAGACTCTCAAAACAAGATTTAGGAAGCCTGCCTGGGGCTGAGTACCCTGTCTTCTTAGGCTCTCTGAGTGTTGTTTGTTTTTTAATAAATCCCAATCTTTTCTGAAAACAGATTTCATGACTTGCCGCCTGGAGCCTCTAAATGCAGAGCATAGCAGAGCTCTTACCAGAGAAAAGCTTCATGACCAGTGGCATTACCAGGTAGAGCTCTTGCCAGGCTCAGGACAAAAGCAAGGACAGCACTTTTCTACCCGTTTTCCAGCTTTACATCCCTGTCGAATTCACTGTGCCCTCTCATGCATATCTCACTCTCTCCTCTGTTACATACAACCACTCACATCTCACTCTGACTCAGAAAAGATCCCCACATGGACAAGAGAGTTGTTCTCCATGTGTTATCTCCTGAGCCCTGCGGCTTGTGTTTGAGCTCCCATCTCCCTGCGGGAGTCCCAGGGCAGAGGGATCCTCCTACGCGCAACTCCTCCTGACTCCGCAGTTCCTCCTGTTTGATCACAGCCCTGTCTTCAGAGCTCTATCTAAAAGTCAGTGGCTCTGTGAGCCACATAGCTCTGTGGATGAACACGGGCTCAGGGCAAGGGTAGTTTCGCACTTAACCAAGGTACAAAAATGGGCTCTGTGTGAGGCAGAGCAGCTGTCCTCCCTTCAGCCATGCTGCACCCTGGCACATCGCATGTCCAGCAGGTACTGGTCTGCATGCTGGAGGATGAAGCACAGAGATTGTGAATAACCATGGTTGGCAGAGGCTGATCCTCCAGCAAGAATCACAACCACATCCCACTTCACGCGAATGAGGTAGAAGTAATCCCATTGTAATTAAATAGGAATTTTGGTGTGGATTCCAAATGAACCTTTGTAACATTATCATTAGTTCTCAATACATCTCTTATTTTATCTCATTAGAATTATTGGTAATAAATGGTAGTAACTGGATTGTAATTAAATAGGAATTAAAATTTGACTTCCTAATGAACTACAGCAAAGTAATCACTATTTCAATATACATTAATTGCTGTTCTGTTAGGAATACAGGCAACTTATTTTTAATGAATTGCTACAAATTATTATGAATATATGGCCTGAGCCTACAAAATAGTCTCACATCAGTGAGTGTTCCTGGTAGGTGTCAGCCAGCTGTGCAGCGAACGGATCTACCCAAGGAACTTGGGCCTTGCAGCATGCCAATGCCAGTAGAGAACACACTAAGTTAGGACATTTCCACAATAAACTTTTTTTTCAGAAGGTCACAATTAATTTACATAAAGGCCAGACATGATACCATTGGGGGTGCCACTGCAGAAATGGACTAAAAGGTGTGAGAAACCGATAGCAGTAATACAAGACTAGTACGGTTTTATGTTATTGGTTCCTGTTTGATTATAATAAAAATGCTTTGTAACATGTCCCAGGGTGGTAAACTGCATATAGAGAACCCTGGTTTATTATTTATACGTTCTCTCTCTGTATCTAGAGATATATATAATATACATACGAATAAAATTTCACTTCTATGACTGGTCTAGATTTAAAAGCCATAGATAGCATTTACTGCTTTGTGTTACTGTTGAGGATGTAACCGGCGTTTCCTATAAGGTGCAGGCTGTGAGAGGCACATTGGGAACAGGGAGTACTGACCACCTAACAGAGGTTTTGTATCCACACTCAGGGCAGACTTATTCAGGTTTGATGGGATGGGTGGGCGAGTGAACCCAAGGCATAGGCAGCTGAAAAATCCACTTCCAGTTTTCACTTTGAAAGCTGGCAGCATGCGTCCCATCAAGCAGCCTCTCAGTTACCTTCTGTCTCCAAAGTGACCGACACTAGGTTGAATTCCCCAGGCTATCACAGGGTCTAGATCTCCCCCATTAACCACTGAGGAATTTTTTCTATCCAAGCTCCCCATCTCTCATTCATCACCGTCATCTGTCATGCTGTTGATTTCTGGGGCACAGCACCAGTCAGCCACTGCAAACATGGGATCCAGTGTGAACCATTCACACTGATGTGATCTCAAGGGCTGTCTCAACATGGTTTTACATGCCCTGAAATATCTTTGTGTCTCTATTTGTTCACCATCACTATCATTTTACCTCTCCTTGTACTGCAAAATCAGTGTCTAACTCTGACATGTGCAATCCTTTTGGATTTCCACACCCAGCAGGCGAAATGCAGAATCAGGCTCCAGATGCGATCTGTGAGACCCACAGTCACACACGTGGGCTTGGGAGAGGGCAGCTCACCGCTTGGGCTTCTTGTTATACCCACATTTAAATCACAGAGATTGAAGAGGGCAAGCAAACTCACTTTTTCAATTTCGTTACCTAATCAAAACTCTGAAGCTTTCTAGTGCTGGCGAGTGTTCACATATCATCCACTTTCCATATCCAATGCTGACAAAACAATAAGGCAGGAATAACATAAGTCGTGAGAAAACTAGTCTGTCTCATAAATCTTCACAGGAAAGTGGCTGCTGGTTTATGTTATTGCAGTGTGTTGTTGCCAATGAAGTGATTACTGTTAGATGTATTTTTAAATTGCTTTTGGTATTTTTAAAAATACATGACTTTGAGAGTGATAGAAACAAGATTGAGTGGCGGTAGACAGTGCCTACAATATGATTAACTTTTTCCCAGACCAGCTACTTCTGAAATTAAGGTTACCAACACAGCTATTGTCAACTTTCCCCTGTCTGAAAAGGGCTCATTGGAGTCTGAAATGCACGCAACTATCTGACAGCCCACCTAAACCCTCCTCTTCCTTCAGACACTACATGGGCTCATGTTCTGCTTCAAGATGTTTGATCAATAATTACTAGTGTTATTTTGAAGTGTGAATGTGCATATTTATGCACTAAAGCTCTGTAACATGGAGCGTCAAGTTACATCCCGTTGTGACTGAGAAGTTGTGGTTTCTGTCCATGGAGGGGAGGAACAGCTTTGTGTGTTAACGGTGTCAACCAAGGCACACACGCTTCCAAAAAGCCCGAGCTACATTTTAGATAAAGTTCATTTGGAAGACATTCAAGGCAATAAATACCGACTGAGAGGTTTTCTCAGGGCTTTACAAGTCCTTAAAACTTCAGATAGATTTTACCTACCAAAGGCTTTGCTTGTGACTTGCTGAGCTCACATGGTCTGTTTCCTGGATATCACTGTATCCCTTCGAGCAGCTAATGAAGGCTGTAACCACCCCAGGGCCCACCTACAGGGTTCCTCGGCTTGTTGTGTGCTGCACTGACCAGGCACTACAGGGTTAAGCTTACCCAGACAAGAAGAGACTCAATAAGAGGCAAAAGGAAAATGAATTAGAGGAAAATCAACAGGCAGCAAAGGAAAAACTAAATTACGTTTCATGTACACACATGCACTCTTTTGGCTGGAGGGGCAGAAAATGTAGCCAAAACTGGGCTGCTTTCATTCTAAACAGTGCATCAATCCATTGATTAATTTTACACTTTGTTCCTTATGAACCTGGGCCGGGGCCATGAATGCCGCTATGAAAAGAAGAATATAGCCAAAAAGGAACTCTTAAAAAGTTGGCAGCCGTTTCAAGGCAATGTGTCTGGCCAGCAGGAAGGAGATGGCTCCTCCAGGGAAGTGTATGGAGCTGTAAAACCATTTGTGAACCGGCCCTGCTCAGTTTATAAGGTGTGTGACTGACTTAGAGTCAACTTTCTTGCACAAATTTGTGACTTGTAAATCGAATGATAAAAGTAGTCTTAAGTATCATTTTTCCAAAAGGGCATTACAAGATTGGTTAAGAATGACTGTATTTCCTCGCTAATACCATTAACTTCGGAATTGTTTCCATCCATTACTGAGTCAAACAAGGAGGGTTTACCATAAATTGCTACATGCTGTATGGTCCAGCTGGTCAGCTTTATGGAAAAAGGAAGCAGAAATAAAACAAAAACAAATAAAGGAATACAATAAAACACCATGGACCAGCTTCAGGCTTGGTGTAATCAAGTGCAAATGGAAACTAATGGAGATGAACTCACTCACACCAAGGCTGACACATCCCTTGGCCATAGACCAAAAGGAGGCAGCTAATCTCATTGCTCCATGTTGCTTCCCAGGAACAGCTATGGTGAGCAGGAGCAGGCTACTAGCTCATCATTTTCTAGTTATCTGTTATCTGCTGCCTAAGTGTTTCCTGAAAACCTCAATTTACCTCAGGATTTCCCTTCCTTAAGTGTGTGTATTCTTTTCAGCAAGATAGGAGGTTAAGAAATGATTTGGGAAATACCCCTAAAATCTCTTCAAGATAAGCCGGGAGTGACTTTAAGTAAGTGAAGGTCTGTGTAAGATCTCAAGAAAATGGGACAGAAGGAGGAAGGAATTCTGCCTGTGATATATCTTACTCCTTGCCCAGACCACAGTGCTTAGTGGAAGATAGAGACGGGAGTTTATATTTACAGGAGGTTCAGAAATCCCGTGCTTATCTTGTTTGCATCAGGAAAGAGCTAACATGAATCTTACTTACTGATGGGGAAACTCACCTTGTGTAGTAGAATAAAACAAAGTCAGGATGCCACTTAAATGCCTTAAAATAGGGATCCGCAGAGGCTCAGGGCAGCACAGGTTTTGCACTGGCAATCTCACCTGATCAGGCATTCCAGTGATCCACACACAGTGCTCCTTGGTCAACACACATAGAACTGTAGAATCATAGAATCATTTACATTGGAAAAGACCCTTAAATTATTGAGGTCAACCATAGTATTGTCAAGTTCACCACTAAACCATGTCCTTCTGCACCACATCTACACATCTTTTAAATACTTCCAGTGATGGTGACTCAACCATTTCCCTGAGCAGCCTGTTCCAGTGCTTGACAACTCTTTCAGTGAAGAAATTTTTTCTAATATTCAGCCTAAACCTCCTCTGGTGCAACTTAGAAACATAGAATCATACAATGTTTTGGGTTGGAAGGGACCTTTAAATGTCATCTAGCCCAACTTCCTTGCAGTGAGCAGGGACATTTTCAACTAGAGCAGGTTTCTCAGAGCCCTTTCCAATCTGAGCTGGAATGTTTCCAGGGATGGGGCTTCTGCCACCTCTCTGGGCAACCTGGGCCAGTGTCTCACCACCCTCACTGTAAAAAATTTCTTCCTTTTATCTAGTCTAAATTTTTTAGTTTAAAACCATCATTCTTTGTCCTGTCTCAACAGGCCCTGTTAAAAAGTCTGTCCCCATCTTTCTTATAAGCCCCTTTAAGTCCTAAAAGGCTGCAATGAGGTCTTAAGGCCATTTCCTCTTGTCCTATCATGTTACTTGGGAAAAGAGATCAACCCCCACCTGGCTACAACCTCTTTCAGGTAGTTGTAAAGAGCAAGAAGGTCACCTCTGAGCCTCCTTTTCTCCAGGCTAAACAACCCCAGTTCCCTCAGCTGCTCCTCATAAGACTTGTGCTCTAGACCCCTCACCAGCTTTGTTTCCCTTCTTTGGACACGCTCCAGTACCTCAATGTCCTTCTTGTAGTGAAGCCCAAAACTGAACCCATTACTTGAGATGTAGCCTCACCAGTGCCTGAGGGAAGAGTTCAGCTCAATGGTGAACTTGACTACATCTTCATTTTTGACAACTGCAATGTAAAATAATTATATTTAGGTGAATTGCTCATCTAACCCATAAAGCTGCTCCTGCTTAGGTTATTTGACTATTCAGACCACCTAAGTCCCCACAACCTCAGCATAAACACTTCTGAGCAAACAGGGGTTCAAAAATCTCTGCACAGAACCAATTCTTTCCCTTCTCACTGCATTTCAATATCGCTAATTGCTAATTAATCACAGACTTTACACAGCCTCCCCTTTGCCCAAGTTTTACGGTTAAAGTTTTGTTTGAACTATGCTTTACCCAGCTGAACAGTGCTTGAGGGTCAGCAGAGCTCTGCAATGTGCTGTGAAAACTGATGCTTCTTGTAAGAGGCCTCATTTTTGAAATAACTTTTGAGTTAATGTTTGGAAATAACTTTGAAATGAGGACTTGGACAGATTTGTTTTCTTAGTGCAGCAATTAGCTTCATGAGCAGTGGCTGGCTGCAGTACCTTCTGCCATGTCTGACACATTAAATAAATTATTCACTCAGTTCATTAGTTGGAAATAGTGTTTGTAGTACCTGCTGAGTTACAGGACATACAGCAAAGCCACAGACCATCTAAAATAGAAAAATGAAGTCATGTTTTGCTGCTCCCACGTAAACAAAAAAAGGGCTGGGGAAAAAGGGTAAATAAGGTACTGTTTTTCCTACCACGTGTCTCAATTAGTTTCTTTCAAACTGCCCCTCTGCCCTGTTCCCTTTCCAACGATCAGATTACGGTTCCCTCCTTCCCATCAAGTGGGACTGCCTCAGCAAAAAAACCCCATTGCCTCTGGTGGAAATATCCTCAGCATTAGCTACTCTTTAATGGAAGTATGATGTCACAGCCTCAAGAAAATCTTATTATTTCTCCCGGCAGTCTGTCTCACTGTTGTAAGTTGTCTATTTGTCAGGCAGGCAGCAGCAACCAGACACCTCTGTGGAAAGGTGGAAGCTGCAGCAAGGAAAAGCGTGGGTTGTCCTTGATACTTGCTGGTCTCCAGTTGGTGCACTGGGACAGACTCACAGCATCAGCTGCCCCTACAGGAGGTGGGATGAGCTGTGGACACAGCACCTATTGATCTAACAGCTTTTTGCCCCCCACACCTGTACACAAACAGGTCCATGGCTGGACCTGCGGTTGTGAAGTGTGAATAGAGACACAGCTGCTGCAGATCTGAGCTTCTGGCACATAGACATGGCTCTTGAGGAGCCCAGTCTGGATGCAGAAGGTGGGGTGGGACCCAGCTAAGAGCCCTAGGGCTTTTCATGAGTGTGTGTGTAGAGGGCCCTGGGTAGGGACTGCAAGGGGCCACCCAGACGTGCAGGTCTTCCACCTTCCCTACTGTCCAGCAGTCTGTGCAGGCAGGGCCCTGGCCTACGGTGACACAACATCTAGGATCTTACCACGCAGGGTATGACATTTAAAGAGAGAAGGGGACTTTTAAATACCAGTTACCAGTTGAGCTTAACTAGAGATGGCAGGGCAGGAGGATGGGGAGACCTTTGGAGCCCTGCCCTGCTCCTCCATCCTCCTAATTCAAAACAGCCAACCCCTCCCCCTCAAAAGCCCAGATCCAGCCACCTTCAACTACATCCTTGAGCTCAAGATTTCCTCAGCAAAAGAAGAGTCCTCCTTTCTTCAAAGGCACTACAGCCAGTCACTAGTGGTCACTAGTCAGGAAATACCGTGCAATGAAATGAGTGAGATTCAGGCCAGAATGCTGGGATGCATTTTACAGAGCCAGGAACCTGTAATTAAGGTCCTAAATACATATTCAGGCATCAAAATGGGTGACACGATTTTGCAGAAGTGCTAAGGAGTGATGGCAGTAGAGGCACCAAGGTGAACTACAGTACATATGGCAACCACGTGCTCACCTCTGGCAGAGCTGCCACCTTGAGGCAGGCCTTGGATGACGTATTCCTTTATTTAAGGTTTAGCCACCGTAGCCACTGCAGGTCAGCTGCACTCTTCCCAGTCGCATACCACGGATGACACAGATCTGCCCTGCAAAAAAACCTGTTGTGTAAAGAAGAGGTGAAAAGCGAGAAGAAGTCTAATAAATACTCCATTATTTCCAGCGTATATTATGCAAAATTTGGCATGAAATCTTTATCCCACATAAATGTGAAGGTCACTTATTTGTTCATTAAATTCTCCTCAGTCTACATCATTATGCTCATAGTTTTTCTTATACTTAATGTAGTAAGGGCCTGCCAAACTCATTAGACATCAGCTGATAAATGGATTTGAACTCACAATCTGTTAAAAATCACATAGGCACATTAGAGCAATATTTCCACGGCTTAGAGACCGTATACATTTAAATCTTCCCAGAGAGGATTTTGAGCATTTCTGATCCAGTGCAGCAGACTCAACACATAATTCAAGTCTGCTTGCTGTAAAAATTTACAGGCTGGGATCTTAGTATCACTAGTCATAAATCAAAGCTGCACACTTAAAAATGTGGTAGTGGCAAAACTGTTGGATAGGGTGTAAACATCATCAAGCTCATTGTCACGTAGCACTTGCATTGGAATAATAGGGGGACATATTGCTAAATGTTGCATAAATATTCTCCATTCTGGCAGAATTTGTACATGCACCATATAACCCTGTGTAATTTCAGACAGGGCAAATCTCTGGGTGAGGAAGGGCTTCTGAAACTCTCCTGGATTCTCGCCCTAGTGTCACGACTTGAAATAAGCTTTTACATGAAACGTGGACAGAGGGGAACATGGGGCATGTTTATGCCATAGTTTATGTTTCACTTACTCATTGCTCTTTATTGTAATTTCCCCCAACTGATGATAAAATGCTTATAAAGCACTGGGCTGATAATTTGCAGGCTCTCCTGCTGCTCTGTTTGTTATAAAGCTACTCATGTCTCCAGAAGAGTCTTTCTTCCTTTTGGATTTATGAGCCTAATGAACCACTGTTATTCTCCATCACAGGAGCCAGTGATGCTGTGACATTATAGTAGGAAGATTTGAAAACTTATGAGAAAGCACTTGAAACAAACTGCTGCTCTTAATAAGTGCCTCTTGTCTTCAGTGTGGTCTGAGGAAGATCTAAGTGAGCTAATGAATGAAAAGAACAGAGCCCTGCACGAACCCTGCAAGCTCCACTGCAGAGTAAGTAGTGCTACTGAGACAAATCCTCTGCTGGGATGAACAGTATTTATCAGCGGCAGGATGCTGATACACAGCTCCACTGAACAGCCCACTCAGCGTGCAAGGAGCCCAAGTCCTCAGGACTGCTTAGCTTTTCCAGATCAGGGTTGCCAGATGTATGAGATGGAATACAATTACATGGAACTGCAATTAAATTTAACTTCCACCTTTGCAGTCTTTCACTGGAGCTCAGCTGGCTGACTGGACAGCCTTCTGTCCCCTAGGCACTCTAGATTCACTCAAGTACCTTTTTTTCCTGGGCCATTCTTGACAGTCACAAAATTTAGATAATTTCAAACCAAAGAAGTGGAGGTGGGGGAAAAAGGACCACATCCTGAAGACTAGCTGCAGAAGGCTGGTCAGCTTGTTACTTCCATAAAGGAGCACATTTCTACCTACCGTGGCAGGACACAATGAAGAGAAAGGCAGTACCATGGCTAGACCAGCCTCAGGTGATTTAGGAACTTATAGGTCATAACCCAGATCTTCATCTACACCTGGAGACCATTAAGAAGTCCATGTGAAGCCTGGAGTACACAGCTCATTGGCTCCCCGTGAGATGCCCAGAGTTAAAAGCATATCCTGTTCAGAGCACCACTGTTCAAGCTGTTGTTATCAAAGAGGCAGTTCTTGGACCCAAAAATTCACTCCAGCTAAAAAAAGTGTGGGGAGCAAAACAGAAGCAAGCTGCCCAGTATTAAGCAATAAGTCAACAGCAGCACTAGACGTGGAACCCAGGAGTCTTGGCTGGGAGCACAAGCGAGACACCAGTATGCTCTGGCAAGGTTTCTGCTGCCTTTGGCTGTTCTGCTGGATTCCCAGAGACAAGTGGGTTGAGCCAATGAAGCCATGCTGCTTGTTGGGGCAGAACTTGAGATGATGCCAGTCCCTTCCCACCCTAAATGTCCCTGTCTACAGAGCCAGCTGGCTTCATCCAGGCTCAAATCAGTGTCAGACAACACCTCCGCAGTGTGACTGGTCAGGAAGCTTACCTGTAGGGCAACCCTGAGCCATGGGCTTCTTTGATAGTCTCCACATACCCTTTGTTGTCCAGGGAGTATGCTAGAAGCAGCTGGAAGTTATTTTTGCAGGTGAGCTGTCTTGCCAAAATAATGAGACCTCTCATCCCACATGATGCTTAAGCGTGCTGTCAACTCTGTGTATTATTCATAAAAGCTCTGCTGTCTTCAGTTACTCTATAATCATCACATCTTTCATCATGGCACACATATCTCAGCAATTGTACTCATTACAAAACCACCGTGGCATAATAGGAAACAATGACAAGTTCCTTCTTTTTTCCGTGCAACAGCGGGATTGGGAACTCGGTGCAATACAGGTCAATTAGCCAGCAAAATATTAGTGGAAGATGTATGGCGACATGCCAATCAGTGCTTTGAAAAACTCAAAGTAGGTGACTCTGTTTGTTAAAAAGTATTCAAAAGCCCCAATTACAATCAGTTAAAAGCAATAAGCATGCAAATTATTTTAAAACAAACTTTAATTAATTTCAGCATATGTTTCACTTAGGCTGATTAGTCAAATCTGATTTTCTGAAAAGAAACAATAAACATCTGCTAATGATGATTTACATATTGCCGCTCACATGGCCTGCAGTGTGTTCTGTGGTGATGGAGGTTCTGCACAGCACAGGGAAGAGACATCGTGCTGTGCCAGCTACTGCCAGCCTGCAGCCTTCAGGTATGTAGAGCGACAATGGTAATTCTTTGCTAAAATAGCTAGACACGCCCTAAAAGAACATAGATTCATAGAATGGTTTGGATTGGAAGGAACCTTGAAGATCATATAGTTCCAACCCCCCTGCCGTGGCAGGGACACCTCTCACTAGACCAGGTTGTGCAAGGCCCCATCCAACCTGGTCTTGAACACACCCAGTGATGGAGCATCCACAGCTTCCCTGGGCAACATGTTCCAGTGTCTCACCACCCTCACAGTGAAGAACTTCTTCCTTACATCTAATCTAAATCTACCCTCTTCCAGTTTGAACCCATTACCCTTCATCCTATCACTACAAGCCCTTGTAAAAAGCCCCACACCAGCTTTTTTGTAGGCCCTCTTCAGATACTGGAAGGTTGCAATAAGATCTCCCCGGAGCCTTCTCTTCTCCAGGCTGAACAATCCCAAATCTCTCAGCCTGTCCTCATAGGAGAGATATTCCAGCCCTCTGATGAACTTTGTGGCCCTCCTCTGGACCTGCTTCAACAGGCTCATGTCCTTCTTGGAGAAGCTGGGGGCTCCAGAGTTGGACACAGTACTCCAGTTGGGGTCTCACAAGAGTGGAGTAGAGGGGCAGAATAACCTCTCTCGACCTGCTGGCCACACATGATAGTGTTTGTATCAACAACTGTCCCAGTAGAGGCTTTCCTTTTTACTGAGCACTCTTTGGATGAGAGGTGAACTGAAACCTGGGCTCACAAGACCCCAAGCTGGAGGTCTCCACAGCCTGACCTTGGTACAGACTTGTACTCTGAGATGCCAAGTGAGAAGCTATTCAGCTTCATTCAGAATAACAAGTGGGCCTTAACCTATTGTTCAGACCCCATTTCCCTCTAAAATCAATGGGAAAAAAAAATATCATTTGCTATAAACACATACCTTAGCCAACATAATTGTTTATTCTCTGCTCTATATAGGGAGACAGGATGTGATAATCCTGCATAGTCACAAGGCCAAATCCTCTTTATGACTGAGACTCCATCGTGGGAGGCCTGAATACAGCCCCCTCACAACTGTGGACCTATAGCTCACAGTAATTTAAATATTTAAAAATCCATGGCATTTTATATTCACAAGCCTGATAATAGAATAGCTCTAATATCCTTACAATGCCAAATCCAGATTAATGCGATAGTAGTGGCTCCCAGGCAATTTATCAACACTCCTACCCAACATGTAGTAATCCTAGGGGGAAAAAAAGGAGAAAAAAATGTCCTGCCAATGTATACTGCACACCAAGCTGCAGGATGTTGTATTCCAAGAGTTATTTCAGTTGTAGAAACCGTGTGGTACCATCACTTGGCATGAAGAGAGGATAAAGAGAGAATGGTCTATGACAGGTGCTACTTTAAATATTTTGAAGATATGTATCAGGAACAGTTAATAAAAGTGCTTCCAAAGTAGCTCTTACACCCACTGGGCTTGGCAGTCCTCACTCTTCAAAAACACGGACTTGGCGCAGTAGTCTCCTAAATCTTTTAAACTAGCTTAATCTTCCCAGTAATGAAACGTGCACTCAGCTAGATGGGTGCATTTATCTGAAACTCACTTATTTATAAGCAACTAAAACATGAAATTAGTTGGTTATGGAAGGCAGCTTTGTACTTCCCAACTCTTCTGCTATCATAAATCAACCCATTCAAAAAGGTGCCACGTTTGTTTTTCCCATTCTTACATTCTGTATGAACAATCATTTCCCATTTAATGCCAAAGATGATCCTCTGGAGATGTCTCTGCACAATCCTGTGATTTCTGGCTTCTGCAGGACTAAAAGTGTGTGTTGCAGACATCAGGAGGTTTGCAAATCTGGGGTTCTGGGAATGTTTCAAAGGAGGTTCCTTTACCAAACAATGCTACTCCAGCGCAGGCATCGACTGCGAATGAAAACAGTAGGATCACCACATTACCACCAATTACCGCTCTGCAGAGAGCAATCCAGTGAGCAGGAAACAGAGCTGTACTTCAAATGTATGCTCCTTTTATCCTCATATTGCTGTGGAGGCTCAAGTGCCCAGACTGCTAGATACACTCATCACAACCACTCAACAATTTCTGGGATTACTAGTTCTGCAGAAGGTTCTTGTATCTCTTCCCTGGGGAGGGAGAGAAGCCTTAATTCATTTGATAAAAAGAATTAACTCCCCAACCTTCTATCCAGTGTGGTGAAATAAAGGATTTTCCAGGATTCCTCACCAGCACATTCGCTAGTGTGTCCTTGCTCCATGATGCTATTTCTGCATAACAAACTGTTCAGTGGCCAAGTGGCACCAATATACAAAATATTTTCAGGTTTAGGATTCATATACAAAAGATTTTCAGGTTTAGGATTCAAAATTAATACTTCTCTTTAGGGAATTCCTTCCAGAAGTTACCCTATCCCAACAGAGATCACTGGTTCATGACTGCAGAGTATAACACACCTTGGAAGGAGGAGACATCAGAGCAACAGATCAAAGCTCCTGACTAGTAGCTGAAAACGCCATCACTAAGCCAGCCAGGAGGCCGTGGGCAATCACAGAGCTTCTCCACGCTTCATCTCTGACTGGAAGATAATGCCAGATAATATCAGAAAAATCAAGCAGCTGTTTCAAGGTCAAAACTTTTCATGCAAAGTTATCTGAAGATCAGAATTTGCTTTTTATTGTTCTTTTATAATGCAGCACATAAAACAGTTTAAAAAAAGAAAAAAGAAAGAAAGGAGTGCTTTTCTCACTTGCCTGAGAATGGCATATTCATAAATACACCTTCATTTGCCCTTTTACACCAAATTATCACCTGCCACCTGATCGTTTCAGCTTCATGGCTACTGAATGGATTTCCCTTTATTCTGGAATATTTTCAAGTACTGGATTTAAAATAACACAGAGACCAGCACCAGGATTAAGACTACAATCAGGGCCACAGAAATAGGAAAGAATCTGTTTCCCCAGAAACTTTTAGAAAAAGGCAACTCTTCATTCATTCCAGTATCCTCTTTGAGGTCTGGAGTAAAGATTTGCTGGGAAAATGAGTTACATGCGAATATACCAGATGATGAGTCAGAACAGCTCTGGGCAAGAATTCAGCAAATCTCAGTTTTACCAGTGTTCATATGCTTCTAAAACAAGATCCTAAGGAGCTTGTTGACAGGCACAGGAGAAACTGGGCACGCTGGATATGCAGCTATTGTCGGCCAGCAAACTGGATACATGTGTGAGATGGAGGTGGCTTCTCACAAATCCTACTCTCCCCTAAATACAGGGGTCCTCAAATTTTGCTGGCCTGGGAACAACCATGAACAAAAACCATCTTGCCAGAATCTCAGACTTTTCTCACCTTGTCTGTGTCAATTTGAACATTTTAATTCCCTGGTGATACAAGCAACACTGCCGGGTCTCAAAGGTGACACAAGGAGCCTATGTTGTAAGAGATGGGTTCTTTTCTGACAGGTATCAAATAACACCTCCAGCCTCCTCTGGAAAAAGTGAAAGAGGGGAACAGAATAAAATATACAATGTGATAGCAAAGCTCCTTGTCTTTGAGAGCAAAACTCCCATCCTGTGAGAAGAATATGAAGGAAACAGATGTTCCTGTGTGGAGTTTCATGGCTAGATCATTAAAGGGATAACATAATTTCTCCTATCTGCATGTGCCTTGCTCAGACTAGCACAGCAAAACTTTTTTCTCCTGACATAATGATTCTTGATTAAGGACCAGACTCTGACCAGTTCTGAGGTAAATGAACAGAAATACCCTGATGGCACTTCCTCCGTAAGTGCCCTGTATTAGAAGCTGAAGAATTAGCCCATGTGCCCAGGGGAGCACAGACACCTTCCTCTGTAGGTTTCTGGAAGTAGGCACTTCTTGGCAGGAATAATCTACCATGGACAGGACAGAGGTGAAGGGGTTTCTGGGCACCCTCGCTTCCTATCTAGTGACTATAAGCAGTTATGCTTTGGGGTCCACAAGCGCACATCAGTTTCAAACCCAAGTTATGCAACTGACTTTGAAGTGTCCTGACCATAGACAGGGTTTCAGCCTTCAGCTCCGAGTCAATCAAACTGCAAGTCTCTCAGACCCCCTGAAATAGAAAGGTGCACAGCACTAAACCCTCTGTGCTGTGCCATGCATCCTCAGTAATCTTGAGGCATTAATGGACACTTCAGGTTTTGAGCAATTGTATTGGGTACTTTCCAGGTGAGCTCCTTTACTCTTAAGTTAACCCTGATTTCTATCTACAAATAGAAACGGAGAACACCAAGTACATTGCTGGGGAAGTCAGTAGCTAAGATTCACCTGCATGACCACATTATGTCCCTGAGAGCTCCTAGAAGAAAGGTCACCATGTATTTATCTGGCTGTGTGCTCAGTAGGAAGTATGCTCTGTAAGAAGTGCTTTTAGCAACAGTTAACATTTTCAAGACAATATGTCAGCTAACGGTAACCTTTGAGAGGAGGGTTCAAAGAAAGGTTAAGGCAAGTTAACCTAAATAGCTTAGAGGAATAAAGAGAAGTGTTGGAGGTAATTAATACTTGAGAGGAAATAATGTAAAGTAGAAGAAAGACTTATTTAAAGTTGGCCAAGTGCAATGTATTACAAGAGGTAATGGCTTTAAATTAAAGAAGGGCAAGCTTAGATTAGATAACAAGAAAAAACTTTCCAACAGGAACAGTAATTCAACAGCATAGCAGTTTGAAGAGAGAAGCAGCACAAGCGTTATCAACAGACACATTCCAGCTGACGCCAGCTAGCACTCTCAGAGGGAAAATACCTGGGATAAACCGCAAGAGATCCTGGTGATTTGACTCTACAATCTATAAAGACTATTCCAAACCCAACATCTACGATCCCGTGATTAACACACACATCACCTATTAATCTTACATGTTTCAATGGCTACCACTTCCCATTTAAAGCATACTCACCTGACATAGATGGATGGTGGATTGTAGAACCATAATGTGGCCCTACAATGGATTATTGGTCTGATCCTCCCCTCAGCCATGCATCACATCTCACCTCATATATGTTGTGTTACAGTAAATTTTCAAAGACCAGCCCCCTCCCCCAGAAAAGCCAGATGCAAGAATCAAGTTGGAAAAGTTAAAAAGTGTTTCAGGTATTGATTTAGCAGCATGTTTGGCTGACCACAGTTTGTAAATGTGCTGAAATGTTTTAAAATGAAAATGACTGGATCTTCTAACAACATGACATCAGCTCCTATTTTATGACCTTATTTGCCATGATCTTTAAAATTCTGAAAGATTCGTATTTCCTTCCTCAATCTCATAATTTTCCTTCAGCCTACAGTATCATCTGTTAACCAGTTCATTGTTTGCAAGGGCGGTTCTTCAACTGAATGTCAAAAAGATTTGATAGCTTTTGGTAAGGAATAGAAAAAACATGATGTTGCATAGTCTGAAAGAGGAAACAGCAAAGGATCTCATCTATCACATGGTATGCCACATAATTAGCAGAAGCATTGTTTCACTCCGATTAAAACAATATTCCTGACCGCACAGTTGTTCTACTGTTCATGTCTCTAAACTTAGGCATTCCCTCAAGATTAGAACTTCTCAGAAAAGTATGGGGAGGTTGGAGATATCCCACAGGAAACTAGGAACTGGCTCCAAAAGTCAAAAAGTACAGTGGTTGCTCCCAGTGAGGGTATCAGTGGGGCAAAGAACTGCAGGATTAGGGCCAGATCAACTGTGATATTTATATGCTTAGCCACCACTGAAATTTGAGAGACACTGACCCATGCTGGGCTAGAACGATATGGTCAGAAACACAGCCACGAAACTGGGGGTCCTGGGTTTTCTTCTCAGCTTCACCATTGACTACTCACACGGTTGTGTGCATAATAACAATTCTGTGCAGGCTTGCAAGGGTTAATTTACGGGCCTTGAACCACTTGACTTATGGCTGGGTTCTACCTTCCCTGAAGCTGTGAGATGAAGTAAAATGAAGCCTTAAAGGGTTTTCTTGGGGGACTTGGGAGCAAGATTTGCAGTCTTGGCTCTCAGCTGAGGGTTGAAACCCTAACTAGCTCCAGAATCACAAGTTTCTTGCAGCTTGCTGAAAGTAGAGATTGGATCACTGAAGCACCTAGTAACAAAATCATCAACTGGTAACAAAACCCAAGCTTCTGATAGTCACTCATGCTCAGATGCTTTTTCAGTGGATGCATAAGTCGGGCAAATTCTGTGACATGTCTTTGTGCCCATGGACATTATGGGTGCAGATTCCCCACTTTCAGGCAGAGTTCTGGAACAAGGCAGTGGGGTCTGCTTCAGACTGAGCTTTGACAGAAGGAGTTACAGTCTTCTTTACAAGAAAAATTCTGCTCAAAATGTTAACAATACAAAAAATTTTAGGTTGCAAGAAAAGCAAAAATTATGCTTTACTATTTTATATTTCCCTAGGCAACTTTAATTTTGCTTGCTATGGTACATACATCACTATACAGTCTTTTATGAACAGCCTCAAAAATAGAACTAACTATATGTTGCCTACAAACCATATCCATCCGAAGCCTGGGGTGGATAAAGAAACAAGCAGACTGGGCATTCAAGTGGTAGACATTAAGCTCAGCATGGACAGAAAATTATCTCTGTAATCACTAATATGCAAGTTTCCTACATAGCTATGTAGGATGTATAGATATAAGAAGTTTGGAGAGTAATTGGTCAAACATAATTCTGCTATTTTGCAGCCACAGTATTTGCTTAACATAGATTTTAGAGATGGCATCTATAAATCACACATATCCTCAAAAAGTTGCCAAATACATGGTAAAAAATGGTTCCTCCTAGCGTATTTATGACCATTCTTACTTCTGTACTTACCAGATCTAGATATGATTTCCATCACTGAAAGCTTTGGGTAGTATATCTAGTTATATCAGCCAAACAAAAAGATTAGTGGCAGAAGATTGTCTGGGGTTCAACAGCAGCCTTTATTCTTACAGCTGCAGTGTAAGGTCCTCCCATCCCTCTTCTCAACAGGTTCATTCATGAACATTTATTGATGGCTTCAGTGACAGTGGCCTCAGAAGAGGCAATACAATAAAAAGGGACTCCAGAGGAACTTTAAGAGAAAAGGAAGAGAAAACCCTTGATTTATTACACTGAACTTCAGATAGACCCAGGTCTAGATGAATAGAAATCAGCTTGCAAAAAACTGAATAAAGTTGAGTAAAAAATGTTCAATTTCTGCAAAGAAACTCTAGAACTGCTGCTACTAGCCAAGACTATCTCAACACAGCACCTCATCACATCTCTGCTAAAGAAATTGTTGCCTTTACAACTTTTATTGCCTTAGAACAGTTGTCACATTCTCCCCCAGCCCTGTCACTCTCTGCAGAGTATTTCACATGCTCCCATTCATCCTTAGAGCAACCAGAGCCTTCACAGGAAAACAAAAGAGAAAAACCCAGAGGTCCAAGTTCCCATGGCAGGACAGACACACTCCCTGATATGCTCAGGGAATCAGAAACTGATGTTGAAGTACAGGATTCTCTCTGTAAGTTAAACTACCTTTCCTTTGAGGAAAAAGAGCTGCAGAGAGTTGTATTAAATATGGTTGTCTTCAAAGATCACATGACCATACATCTGCCAAAAGTTTAATAGAGCTAAGTTGGCTATGAAGTATGAGCTGGATATTTGAAAAGGTTTCGGCTCATCAAAGGAATAAGATACTTAGAACAGCTGTCCGACAGGGAAAAGAAACCAAACCCTTTTTAAAGTGGAGCTTAATAAATTAATCAGAGAAATTGCAGGATTGACTTATCCGTAACAGATCATATTTGGGGAAATAAACAGTTCTCGTCAGTCATTGATTTGCTTCCTGGCATCAGTTTCAGTGATGTCTAGCAGTGTTACAAGGTGATCGGTGATTTCTAAGTGCTGCCATAGTTCAGGTTAAAGGTTACAGGTTACAGGTAACATAGTCTTCCAGAATAAAAGCTATATTTGCGGTTATAATCCACTCAGACTTTGCCTGTAGGGTTTTTTTAGTTCTTGTTCCACCATCTACTTCAGACGCTAAATGCCTTGCACTGCACAAATGAAAGGCAGAAGTCAAGCAAGCATTAGTTGATGACATTTCCATTTTTTTCACGAACTATCCCAGCACCTACAGCCTACACACTGTACCTTGGATCTCCAGCCATGCACTCCACACCCCCCTAACACCCACGCCCACCAACAACAGCATTTGCCCTGTTGCTCCCAACCAACTGTGGCTGAAGCCACCGAGCCACTTTCTCCATGACTGCATTAGGCACTGGCTTTGGCTCTTATTTCGCAGCGAAATGCTGGAAGTGACATGACTATTTTATCTGCCGTTCCTGAAGCACAGCCTGTATTTGGGTGTACCTGATGCCTGCCCAGAGTCCTGGTGACCTCAGTGGAGCATGGGTGCATGTGGTGACCTGCGTGCCTCAGGCTGTAACAAGGAAGGAAAATGACCAGCAAAACTCTCTTCTGTAGCCACTGGCAGTGACTATACATCATACATATACATCTCCAAGTGTTATTTTTCTACGCAAGTGTGATACTTGGTTTGCACAGCCACATGAACTCCTACCACTCAGGTCCCAAGGAGCTGCCTGCAGGAGTCTGGAGATCAAAACTCACCCGCTGCCTTTAGTCCCTCATCAGACACCAAAGGCATTCACACTCCAGAATAGGTTTCTATGAGCCTTTTATTAATACTGTACATTTCGTGGGTGACTGAAATTATTCAGTTTCTAGCTTGCTGTCTTACAATTCACAGGGGCTTATTATTAATGGCCCAGTAAAACAATATACAGCCTGTTGTATCTTAATTCAGTAGTCAGTAATGACCAAGTTAGAGAAATCATTTTAGACCTATGGGTTTTCTAAGGCCTTTTGAAGGTAATGGCAGTAAAATATGCATATATTAATGTTACTTGCAGAAGGCAGAATATAGTGGCAGTATAAGCAATAATACAGCACTGTGTAATAAAAATTGAAAATTCTTTTCCCTAAGTGTCAATATAAAATACCTCTGGGGGACATATCTAAAGGAAGAGTGTTTCAATAACACATAGTTAAACTCAAAATTATATTTTTCAAAGCCATCCAAGTATAGTCTAATAAATAAACCATAAAATAAAACAACATTTTACAAGGAAGACTCGTACTGTATTTCAAGCTTTTTGCCACTCTTAAAATCATTATTTAATACGGACAGTTTTAGTCACAAAATTTCAAGAGTTTATTCAATATCTTTTATGCGCTTTACAAGGTTATTAGAGAATTTATTTTCTCTTTCCCTTACAGATTGGAAGGTGGGCAGTGATATATGAGCTTTCACATTTTATTTATTCACCAAACTGTTCCAGATGTGATCCCATCATTTATCCACTGACACATCAAACCTGCTGCGTGACCTTTACAGTGACCTCTTTACAACATTTGCTTTCATGCTCTTAAAGTTATAGCAGCTTAACAGTGCTTGCTTCAGTGGGAAGNAATTCCTCTTCTACAATATGAAAACTAAGTCCAGGTGGTAAACTAGCCAGTGGAGTTATATTCCCAGAAATGTTTCAATCGTATTTTACCCCAAACAGTATTTCACTCCATGGACTTGGAATGTACTGGATTTGCACAAGCTGAATTTAGCAGGCACTAAGTCTTTCTCCACTTCTTGTGATTTGTCACAGCAACAGGCACTCTTGGGGTGATATGCCTTTCCTTACTATGCATCAGGAAATAGAATGAGGGTTCAGCTGCAGTCTTCCTTCTTAAAGGGAAAAAATTACTTATAGTGCATCCAAAATTTTAATTAACTAAAAAATATCTACATCATTATGACCTTAGCATTATGCAAAAAAAAAAAAAGAATTTTGGTGTCATGTCTTAGGGAGCAGGTGAGTTCACAAAATTATTTCAGGTATAGATCATTCATTCCAGCCAGCTCCCAAAGCCCAGACCTGCTCAGCTGGGAGTTCCCAAGTCTGGTGAACTTTTCCTTAGTATTTTTTTTGGTTTATGTACTTCCACGTTTGGGCTGATATCAGCAGTAGACATGCCTCTGTTGTTGTTCACACAGTATTTATGGCCCAGGGAGTATCAAGAAGCAAGCACACATACACATCCTTACCCACTCACACAGAGTCTGAATCCAGGAGAGTTCTAGCCAAGAGATGAAGCTTTGATAGCATGAAAAAGACGCTGCACTCCTTGTAACTAACAACTCCCCACACTTTAATTTCACTGAGAAAAATTCCCACCAACTTAAACAGAAGTGTTCAAGTAATGTGTAAGTAAGAAATAAGTAAAACTTGGGAAAGGCTGTAGTAAGAACTTCTGGATGGCCTTTTGGTTTCCATGTGCTCAGCTCTTTGCCCTATGCACACCCACTGCAGATCCATTTCACAAGAACGTCTGAATTTTTTTATTCATATCAAAGCAAAATCTGAATTGTGAGGCACTGAAGATCACCCCAATCTTTCTCCTTGTCCTCTTCTCCTTCCACTCCCTCCCCATCACAAAGGTGATCAGGATATATACCACTGCAGGGCAGACATCTGACCAGCCCATGGTACCAAGTCACTTGAGCCTACACTGCAGAATCACTGTTTAAAAAAAAGAGGAGCAGAATAAACCCTGCAACCACCTTTCAGCAAACCCTTCCCAAGCTGTACCCAAGTTAATCCAAACATGGATTTCTATTTCTGTGACTTTTAACACAGACCTAAATACTGCACAGAAGCTGAGCCTGTAAGATCTACACCCAAAGTAGGAAATCAGATTAATTCCTGCCACATTTTTCCCCCCTCTGTAACACGATGTTCTGGAACTGGGGTTTACTCTCTTTTTTTGTAGAAATAATGAGGTTTCAGAATAAGATCTTTAACAGTCTTTTTTTGTGCAATATTAGTTCATCAATAATGGAAAAATGACATCAAAGAAAACATGTTTGTTTCTTTAGGTGTAAATCAAAACACAAAGCAAAGCTGGTAGAGAAACAATGCATTAACCTCATGTGCTTTAAAAACAGATGAATGGTACAAATAGTAGATCTGAAGATGCTAGCAGGAGAATGTTACGAAGGTATCTGGACGTACTGCTTCCAGGTTAAGTGATCACAGGAAGATTACAGTAACACACCATCACTAAGTCATTAATTCTCAGAAAAAAAGAAAGGTGCAGCCCTGTTTTGATCACCTCTGCAGTTCACAGACTTACATTTCAGCTGGAGTCATACTTTAAATAAACAGAGCTGAGATTTGAAACTTTTAAAATAACACTCAGAAATAAAATTCAAGTGAGCCCCCCTGCTCGCTTTCTATCGCTTATCCCTGCTGGCAAAGGAAATGCAACTGTTGGCTTTTGAAAGCCACAAATTTGCAAGGGTCTGGGGCGTGAGCTGGCAGGAGGCTCAGGCTCCTCGATGTTTGTAATTGAAAAGGACATGAAGTAATGAAGTAATTTCCCTGTCCCTATTCTCCATGTTTATCAGAGGCCTGTCTGCAGTGGAGGAAGGGTGACAGGGTAATCTGAGCCTCCACAGAAAACCTGCTTTTTCTCCAAAGTTATTTAGATTTCCATGAGCGCTGGCAGAATTTTGGAAGGAGTCCAGGCGAATGAAGGAATCTGGCTGCTCTGAAAATATCATACAGGAACTTTAAAAATTGAACTGATTTATGCCCTGTAATGTTTTCAATACTGTATAAATTAAGTTTGAGTTCCTAGCCTGGATTTTAAGAAGAAATTTTATACGTTATGAGCCATGAAAGAACTAGAGGAAAAATATATCTTATTGTATGATAATTCCACTTCTCCTATAAGAAGTGCTAGACTTTGCATATATAACGTGTTCAAAGGAATAATATGGAAAATGCATTACTTTTTAGCATCAAAGGATGTTCCAGAATACCTTGAGGTCCTGACAGCTATTTGGAGTTTGCTAATACCACACAGCACTATGAAATATATTAGCAATATAAAGTTTATATGTTCTGTTCACCACTGACTAACCGTGGAGCTGGGCTTGGGAACACTGTAGGATTCTAAAGTGTGGCATCTAGAAAGCGTAACCTAATTGGACAGAGAAAATTATCTCCTAGAAAGAACTGCTTAAAGCCACCTTCAGTCTTTCATGTGCAGATAGCAATGTCTGGGCTTTTCTCCCTTGTGGACATGCTAGCCTATGTCAAATACTCAGAGCAGAGACCTCCGCGGCATAGTCTCGGGAAGTCCTCTAGCGTCAACAAACAGCCATGTGCTTTCTGAGGCTTCATGATAAACTGTGAGGTTTTCAAAGGAACCACAATTTGCACATCTAACAAATATAAACATATTTCTTCATGGTGCCTTGTCCTCAGTCAGAGGGAGATCCAGCTGTAAATAGCTAAATATATTTTCCTCTTTTAATCAGCCATGGACACAACCTCAGCTGGAGATCTAAAGGTTGAGTCACAGTTGATCCCTGATTTGATTAATCACTGGCCTCCTCTGAGGCTTGAGTCTTGTTTCTGGTTCAGAGGTCAGCATGTACAAAGGGCCATTACCATTGAGCCAGCCTCTGTGCTAACAAACATAGTGCAACCCAACCCCACGGATTCTAACTGGATTGCTGCAGAATATGCAGCTGAGTGCTCAAGCTTGGCCCCAGCTTCAGGCCATGCAGAGGAGCATCAAGAGGCTGAGAAGAGGTAGCTGCCATTCAGAAATGTGAAAAGAGAAGCTTAGGAGGAGATTGCTTTCTTCTGAAGTCTGAAAGAATAATCAGGAAGATAGTAGAAACCAACCGAGTCACCAGAGAAGTGAAATTATAAAATTAAAGCTGTGCTGGCTGCTAAACCTTCCTCCAAGAATTTAGGGGAGTGATGCAGGTGAGGAGCCATTCACCAAGCAGCCAGGAAAGAAAAAGAAGTTACTCACCAGGCAACTGTTTCCTAAGCAGGTATGTACCTTCAGTGTGCAGGTTGAGGTTGACAACATGACAACATGAGGTTGTTACTGGCATTTCCTACGGAGTGGAAGGGAATTTACCTATTGTCTGTAACTTCTGTTAAACACCGAGTGGAAGGGCATTTACCTATTGTCTTTAACTTCTGTTAAACACCATCGTTCTTCCATCCCTAGACTCTGAGTCACATTTCAAAAAAGGGCTCTAAATTTTCTGGTTGCAATCTTCAGTCCATGATTACTTGTAGCACACATCATCACCTGGCACACATTTGTGTGCAATTACCCTACTCCACGCCTTTCAACGTGCAAATGAGACAACTACTATACTGAAGCTTTGGTGCAAATGATTGTCCATGGGCAGATTAAAATAATAATAATAATAAAAAAAATGAACAAGAGCCGTGTTCTTCCAGGACAGACTTTTTATCTACCCTGTGCCATTCACACTGTTTAAGATATATATTGTCACAGTCCTTTGAATCAAGGCAACAACCCCTCTCTTCCTGCCATTCGTGACATCAATAGCTTAAACCTCTTTTTGCCTGTTGGGACAGGCAACAATCCCACCCTCTCAGCAAGCCACGATGCTAAGAATATACCTTTCTCTTTTTCCAAAATGAGCAATGTTTTCCCCCCACTACATATCCATAATCCTAGCATGCCTAAAGCATGAACAAGAACTAACCCCAGACCAAAATCACCTTTTATACCTGTGAAAATGGAAGAGTCATAAAATCCAAAGCTGTTCTTAGCTCTGTGGAGAAACCTAGAAATTTAACCTATTGGGAATGGGTGTTTCCACAGAGACTCCCAGCAGAGTGGAGAAAGCTCCAGATTTACAGTGTAATTAAAATCACTTTTTTCCGTTATATTTTCCACTGTGTGGCTTTTTTTTTTCCTCTGCTGTAGTATTCTGCAGGCCTTAAAGAAGTGTCCCTGTATCTTAGTACACAGAGGTCTTGGGATATTACTTGAAAACAGTACACCAAGAGGAAATTGTGCAATCAATTCCATGAGAATGCCTCCCTCAGCAATAAACACTGCCTGTGCCAAATAAATGGGTGATGTGCGTCATAAATTTCCTTTTCCTGTCAGAGCAGCCACAAGAAATGGATGAAGTTATGCACATTTGTATAAAAATAAAAATGTGTTATTTGCTCTGGAGCACAGTGCAGACAGGGCACCGCAAGCACTGAGGAGCTGCAGAGTGTCTGCTCGGGAACCCAGCACCAAGCAGCCGAAGGGCAGAGCTCCTCACACACAAAGAAAAGCACATCCAGTTTTTCTCACAGTCATATTATGCCAGTTCTAGCTTAACCGGTCACAAACGATGAAGGAATGCCTTAATTTTTTTGCAGTCAACTTAAGCCCCTACCAAAGACCTCTTGTTTTTAAAGAGGAGGTGTTTATCACTTGCTGCAAATCAGACCTAGACAACACAGTCTTGGCTGAACAGCCCAAGCTGGACAGTCCAAAACCACGAGCTGCTGGACTGGAAACTTGGGATCTTTTATTCTCTTTTTTTCTAGGTAGTATTTTTTCCCACTTACTGAGCCTACAGAGTGATAAACTTGCTTTGCATTTACATGAAAAGGACATAACCCACCACCCTTACACACAAAGTTCAGCTCCTCATCTGGTGTAGATAAGCTCAGGACACTAACTTTATTGCCATTCAGAAAGCTCACCCCAAATGGGGATTCAGACTATGGCCAAACCCACAAGTTTGGACTACTTTATTCTATTTATTTTACTGTTCTTTATTCTACCCTGTTCTGGTGTTGCTCCTATCTGTAGAAGAGTGTTACTCACTGTGACTGATGCTGAGACCATGTGACCGAGCCTGCCATGTGCCAGCACACTGATGCCACCCATATCCCCTTGCACATCTCCAAAGACCATTCCTGCCCAGGACACACTGACACGAAGCGGTATCATCTCTGCCTCTCCATCCCTTCTGCTCACATCCCTCCTCAAGAAACCTCCTCTTCTTTACCAGCCCCTTCCATAAGAGTCCTGACTCAACTAAGGGAAAGAGAGAGCTGTCAACACTGATATATTAGAAATACAATTCAAGCAGCTGCTATTTGTGTCTTATTTTTAGATAAATTTATTTTTTCCCCTCAGACTGATGTCAATTTCTCAAATATTATTCTTTCTCCTAGGTCAAACAACATCTGTTGTATAAAAAGGATAGTAAACTCATTTGCATTATCAAGTTTACATCTTGCCATTTATATTTTACTACAGTTGCCTCATGAGGAATTGTCCTGCTCTGCCCTCTGATACTTCATGAACTACTGGGTCCATAAGAAGATCTTGGACTACTGCACAGGCCTTAACCTGATAAACCACACCTTCTCCACAGCAGGATTTACAGGCTGTGTCCATCCCACACCGAGAATTGGGGAGCAGAGCAGCCACAGGTGAAGCACCCTGCTCCCACCCTTGCTGCCTGCTCTGTAAGCACAATGGCCGGCACCGACAGCCCATTGTCCACACTGCTGCGGAGGGCTCACTCTGGCCACGGAAGAAGTCACTGGTGACTGCCTTCACCAGTCAGTGTAGGCACAGCTATAATCTGTCTAAAGTGTGCTGTCAACTCCCCCAGCTGGGCGCCTAGCCCTGGGGCAGCTGTGGGACAGGTACCAGTGAGCAAGGGTGCTCTGTCCTGTTAGGGACACTGAACAGTGAACCAAAGTAATCCAGAAAGTGAAAATCAAGTTCCTACATCCGAAATCTGATTTAGGCCAGCAAAAGCAAGGCTATTCAAACTCACGGAGGGCTCTGCAGCTCTGTCTCTGGCCTCTGTGCCTGAGGACCACTGGCAGCACTCAGCGCCTTTGTTTCACTCTTCTACTTCTAAAAGAATAGAGACAGAGGGGGGGGAAAAAAAAAGGAAAAATCCCAGCTCCTTGGAGGCGCAAGATGAAATCAATGGCATTGATTTGGTCCCAGCTGGCATTTCATAGACTGAAACACCAATCTCTCTCCCTCCAAGTCAAAAGGAGCCAAGAGTTAGAGCAAAGAGGACAGAGAAAGATAGCAGTGTTTGCACAAATGTCTTCCTCACGAGCAAAGACTTTATTCTCATGTTTGGTCACTTCTGAGAAGAGCAACTGGTTCAGCCATCAAAGGACAGATCCACACAAGAGCCAATGAAGAAAGAACACTCTTGCCTGGAAGGGCAAGTAGGGATCTCAGGAAGCCAAAAAAAACTCCGATTAGGCCCCATCATTTTTTCTGTGGCTCATACTTGACCTTTGGTACTTACTTTCCTCCTCTGCTGCTCTCTCTGCTTTTCAAGCAATAACAAGGATCAGAGCTGTAATAGTTTCCATCATGTCTTTCATAAAAAAAAAACCTTGACTTTTCCATAAGGCTTTGCTCTAAGAAAATGACAATTTACAAACATGAAAATCTTTGCTGGTACTTCCTAGGGTTAAGGAAAAAAAAAAGGCTATCTCCATATGTTCACATTTGCTCTTTTAGGTAAGTAAGCATGTTCCCTGTAATTCTAGCAAACTGCTGGGACATGATGGATTTCCACAGCAGACTTTCTGCCCCTAAAGACAGTACAAAGAGCCCTCATGCACAGAAGAGAGCACACCAGTGCAGAAATGATTTTCATTCTGGTCTGAACCTTCAGTATGTTTCTGAGCTGCAGCAAAACCTTTATTGCTGATCATGAGAGCAGTAATTTTGCTAGCACACAGCTGGCCACAGGAACATCCAATGTTTACATTTTCTGCAGAGGATGCAACCTCAGAGCTGCACACAAACACCTCCCTGAGCCCTCCTCCCAGACACAGCTCAGGTAGAAACATGACGCATGCTTCACTTCACTTCCAGAGGCGATATGAAGGGCACTTTCCTGCTGAAACACAGAAG
This sequence comes from Eurystomus gularis, assembly GCA_013400335.1. NCBI lineage: Eukaryota > Metazoa > Chordata > Aves > Coraciiformes > Coraciidae > Eurystomus > Eurystomus gularis. Next base: position 75,678 of record VZZY01001874.1, on the reverse strand, counting down.
ATGCTCCTCACAACAACATTGCCTTTGTAAGACCAAACTAAGACATGTCCTGTGGGTGAGGGTGCAATGCGCCTGTTACCTAGCAGAGCAGAGGTGGCTCTAAGTGGGAGGATGGAGGCAGCTGCACCATCTCTCATGCTCAAGGGTTGCTGCACAACCCATTGAGTGGCTTCTATTCAGATATGTGAAGTCCTGCAGGCCTTCAGTGAACAAACAATCCAAAGGCCCAATATCTGCAAAAATTAAATGTTCCAAACATCATTTCTTTCACCTAGATTTTCTTGCTGAAACGGGGAGCTGGCACTTCTACAGCAGCCAGTAACAATCAGAGCATCCTGCACCCAGCACCTGCCCCTTTGCTCCACTGTCAGCTCCATCCCACGGCAAGGCACAGACCTCCAAACTCTGTTGTGTCCAAAGTCACCGTCTGCCAAGACACTCCAGAAATCAAGGGGGAAGGTTTCAGAAGGAGATTTTAGACTTGCATCTCTAGTTTAGAATTATAGTGCTCCTGGTCTAGAAAAAACTGCTGGGAGTTGCAAAAGAGTGGGATTTTGTATAATAGTTTGAATAGCTGATGGTTCCAGTTTAGTTAAAAAGCTGCACATGAAGGGACTGATTTTGGAGTTTGAAGTATTTCTGTTCCCAAAGGGCACTAGGGTATGGAGAATCATGCCACAGTTTTTATGGTTAACTGAACATCTCTTTTAAATCTCTGAAGGACTTGGGGTTTGTTTGAATTGTGAATGATGGCTCATGTCCCAGCTCTGTGTGTGACATACTCTTCCAGTGACAAAGTTCACACACTGAGCCTCAGTCAAGAATCCACACGTACCCTGAAAGTTACTGGCACCCGCAGCGTATAATTAAGATCATATGAGACTTGGCATTTCTTTCCCTTGCCCAGCTACATCCAAGAAAAGGGCCAACTTACTCTCTGCCCTTACAATTTGGAAGGTAAATCCTATCATTTGGCTCTCCTTTCATGCCTTCATTTCTAGCTGTAATTTCTATTTAAATGTTCCTTTACATTCTCCACAACAACCATTGTCATGGTACATTATGGCATGACCATTTCTCACAAGATAGCAAGGCAATATTTTCAAAAACAGTTAAAAGAGTCAAAAGCACAAGTCCCCAGTCAAAACCTTTCCAGGATGAATGGTTCTAGGAGCAGGAAGTTACATGAGCAGCACAACGTGGATCCTCACCTCAGTGGTGCCAAGATTATTTTGGCAAGTTACTCTACAGACCTTAATTTAAAGGGATAAAAGGTTGGTTTGGCAAGTTGTAATAGCAAGGATAATTGCATAGATTTTATAGCAATAGCCAATTCTGCTCCAGGGGATTTAAAAGCAAGAATAACAAGTTTTCCTTTTCTCACTAGACACCTATTTTAACATTTTTGCATCAGCTTATTGATTGTCGTATCAGTTAATGAAAAGGAAAAATGCACTATTTTAGAGAAATATTGCTTTCTGTCATGTAAGCTGCTGTCATGATTGTGACTTATAACTAACAGCTTGAGGTACATTCAAACCTAAAATGCTCAACCTTCCTCCAGTGGTCAGGGCTGGTTAGGAAAGAAGCAGAAGAAATGGGTATTATGACAGTTTGTCAAGTGCATTTCTTACCTGTTGTATTGACTGGCTGTGGGCATTGATTGACAAGCTTGCCATAATCCGAGGAAAAGCAAAATAAGATTGTCTCTTGTACAGCTCAAATGAAATCAGCTGTCCTCTATAGCCGGGTAAATTCAGAGCAACTTGCTGAACTTGCACTGAATGTACACCAGTGAAAACAAAGGAAGATTCTGGTACTGAATTTTTATGATTGAAAACAGCCATAACGTTGTGAACTCCTTTGAGCGTGGAAGGAAAGCCACATCTGAAAGTTTCAATGGTCAGTTTGTGCAATATTCCATGCCCTGCCTTCAGTTTGATTGCTGAGCTTCTCCTCTTCCACAGTGACAACTTTGATTTCTTTTCATCCAAATCTATGGGGGAAAAAAGTATTTGTTCACCCTGCTGTAGAGTCTGTAAAACTTGTACTGCCTAAAGTTACAGCCCCTTCATTGGAGATGGGGCTCCATGAGGAGTCAGAAGCAGCAAAGTGCCGAAATAGTCTCACTTCCCAGGCAGGGGTGGAGGATATATTAGGGAAAGACAAACTAAGCCCCAGACTGAGGGTAGGAGAGAAAGAGAGAAGAAAAGAGGAAAAACTAGAAGAGAAAGAAGAGATGGAGGGAAGAGAGGAAGAGAATGACAGAGAGAAATAAATTATGTGGAGAAAAATACAACAGACTTCAAAATTCCCAAACTCTGTTAGAGCTTAAAGGGAAATTCTTAGTGCTCCTCAGATTTCCTCTTTAGATGATGAATGGACGGGGTGGTCAGAAGCCTGTGGAGGAAACTCCAGCGCTCTCACACCTTTGTTCCCAGGCTGTGCTCTGCAGGGATGTTCTTTGTTGCCTTATGCATCAGCACACTGGTTCAGTGGCCAACACCACTGACAATATTCCAGGTGGGGTATAATGCCTTTTACAGCAACACACACATCACCTCTTTTGGTTTTTATCCTATCCCTCGATTAATGCAGCCTTGTCTCTTGCTTGCCCTTTTACTACAGTGATGATCTAGGTGGACAACTTCAATGACTTTTCCAAAAGAAACTAACCCCCGCACATATCAAATCTCTCTCGATCACTCTGCTGAAGGCTTGCTCTGTTTAACACATATTTCCCAGCCTGGTTCCCTGCTGGCAGATTAATTACTTTATATTTCTCCACATTGAACTCCATTTTGCCACTTGTTAGCAGAGTCATGGAAAGGATTTTGGCCCTGGTCGATCTGCTTGGGTTGTGCCTCATTCTTAGGGAGACCTTACACCAAATTATCTCTAACCTCAGCCCACCGCAAAGCTGGAGTAACTTCTCAGACATCAGCAGCTTCACAATTACACAGTGTTTCTGAGGAGCTGGCTCGCTGTTTTCAAAGCCAACAAATAGATTGACTGCTCTGAAACACGAGGCAGCACAGCAGCACCGGCAGCCCCATGCCATGGCCTCAGAAACACTGGTGACTCCAGATCATGTGACAACCGTTCCCACCCAACAGACATGAAAGGGCTCCTGGCTGATCAGGCTGGGAAGTCAGAAGGAGGCCCAGCTAGGATGCTTTGCTGCTGGTGGTGCCAAAGCTGGGCTGCCTTAGCGACATGAGCGTGGTGGGGCACCTTTGTGCTGTCTGGATTATGCTTTACAGAGGTCCTGAAACAGTCCCAAGAACAGCCTTCTGCCAGCTTGAAAAGTTTTCATCTGTGCTTATTGTCTCATACCTGCCCTTGAGCTGGTTTTGATCCAACAGCCTGTATTACCTCCTCTTCCTTTACCTTTTGCCTTAGTTATTAATCTCTGATGTGGAACTTTGTGAAAAGCTCTTTGAAACTCTAAGCGCACTGCTGAATTCCCCTTATCTAGCCTGGCAGCAATATCTTCAAAGAACTCCAGGAGGTTAGTTAAGTATGACCTCCTCTAGCTTCAAGCTCAGCTTCCCAGCAAGCCCTTCACTTCATTGCTAGAGATGAGAAGAAGAGGACAGGGAACTCTGGGACAAAGAGGCACATCACTATTACAATAAAGCCAGCGGCTGACACAGCACCGCTCCTGCTGCCCAGCACATTTTTAGATTACATTGGTGATACCACAGTCTCCAACTACACCTTCTGTTTTTCAAGGACCCAATGCAAATCGTGTCTTGAAGGCAAGTTGCCTCTACCCACACAGGGAAGGACTTTCAAAGCGTCACCAGGGATTTCTGAAATAAAGCTGAGGACCCAGCTGCACAGCCTACACCTTTGGACACCCTCTCAATCCCCTTTAATGCCTGTCTGTTGTCAGGTATAACCCTGGAGACATTTTAGACTTTTTTAATGCTACAGGAAATGTTTTCACCGTGAAGGTGTCCAAACACTAGAACAAGACTCCTGGAGAGGTATCTCCATCCTTGGAGATACTTGAAAATCAGCCAAAGTCCTGAGCAACACTGCCTAACTTGAAAGTTGGCTCTGATTTGAGCAGGAAGGTGGACTGCAGAATATGTTAGAATAAGGCTTATTGGTGATTTTTATCTTCCCTTTGGACCCTGCCTCATCTTCCAGCTCTTAACTGGTGAGTCCAGGAACCTAGGCCTAATTGTAACCTACCCACTGCCCTTCCAGAACCTCAGCTGGAATTAGGTACAGCTTGGTGAGTTCCCTGCCTTCTGCATCAGCCCAAGGAGTACATCAAGCTTTTCTCTGCAATGAAGTGAGTCCATGTTTTAATTCCACCTCCACTTGCGATGCACAGAATTTCCCCTTGCACTGTGCTTCCTGCTCCCTCACAGAGCACCTTGCTGTGTTTCCATTCACACATCATCTCGTGCTGCTTTCTCATTTACATCATAATACTGGAGTTGCTGTTTACACTGAGCTGCACAAAGGTATGTTTTACATCTTACTGTGGTGTGATCATTAACATCACACTGCTGGCCCCAGGGAGTTCCATGACTGGATTCAGATCCATCTGTCCTGTGTTCCCAATAGGGGTTCCCCCTGCAGGCCTGAATATTTTGGCAGGATACAATTCAAAATGTGCAAAACACTACATGTCAGGCAGAATGTGTTACCTTAAATGATGATCTATTATATAGATGTGCTTGTTGTTTTGCATCTTACCACTTTAAAAAGCAGACTCTTCAGAAATCATGGTGCAATCTATGCTCCCTCACAACAGAAGCGCTAGGTATACCTGCAGTGAGGTAAACTCCCTTAACATTCTCAATTTATAGATAAAATACCCCCAAAAGAATAAAACAGGACATAAGATATATTTCATTATTTACAATTGATACAAGGTTAGTAGATTTTGGTGCATTCTCTTTATAGGTTTGCATCTCAAAGGCATATATAATGTTTCTACCATCTGTATCTGCATAGTCTGTTTAGAAACTAAAATAAAGACACACATGGCGATGCTTCAGATTTAACCCACAGAGCCACAGACTGATATATAGCTCTAAGCGTTAATCATGGGGGGAACCAGGTGTTTCAAATGCACTACCAGCCATGCTGTCCACAGGCAGTGGGATCCAGGCAGGGGGAAGCAAACATCTGCTCTGGAAGTAAACATCCATCTGACAACCTAGGTGAAAGCAGGAGCTACAGAGAAAAACGAGGATGGTCAACATGTCTTTTCTTTATAGGAAGTCCTCTAGAGGTTCTGTCACTTTGAGGGCTGTTTTCAAAAGGAGATAGCTCTTTCTTATTTCTTCTCAGTTGGATTTACACCTAGGGCTTACTGCAGCTGCCCTTGAATTCCCTCCCACTGTGCCTATGTACCATTTGCTCACGTATATTAGATCAGATCCTTCATGATTAGATTTTAAGGAACATGTGTGGATGGGCAAAATCCAGCAATTTTTTACCTTCAAGTGTGAGAACAGAACTCAGCTCACTTTCCGCCCTCTCCTCCTCTATGTCCTTGGAGAGAAGCGACACCTTCATCTGCACTGGTGGGAAATGTCTCTTTGGCTTTGAGGACAAAATGTAATTCCTGACACTTGGCACGGAGTAGGCACAAAACTACAGCCTTAAAGTGGCTAGGTTCTGTGAAGGAAACAAGAAAACAAAAATTATTAGCGGAATAATAAATTTGACAGAACTTATCCTAAACAATAGCAATCTCTGTAGGCTTCTCAGAAGTTGCGAGGCGCACACTTGCAAACAGAAGTGCCGTCAGGAGAGATCCACAACACAAACTGGGCCCCTAGGCTGGCTTTGGGCTGCAGGCTTTCATCTGTAATACACAGCTCAGGCTGACCTTTAACTAGGAAAAATAAAAAAGGGAGGTGACTGTTACTGAGTCACACAGAGGGGAAAAACTAAGGTGTGAATTACTATGGAGAATATTTAGAAAATCCTAGGAGGCAGAATATTTTGAGAACACTTCTGGATGGGGCAAACACACTAGCAGCACTGGCTTTGCAGAAGTGGTTGCTTTAGCACACGTTTGCCACTGGGCTGCCCTAGGTTTTCTCAGGATAGATGCCTGAAGTCTGAGATTTTAAAATCCGCAGATGCTTTTGAAAATCTTGGTTCCTTACATGTTCCTACAGTGCTCCAGTAGCTGTGTAGCCTTTAATTTACTTAGCATTAAGTGTTGCTACAACGGTCAGGACAGGTATCTGCCCAGATTCAGGCCCCAAGAGCTGGCAGGGAAACTCCATCTCACTCTCTACTACTCAATGCAGGTAACAAGCTCAAAGAGAATGGGAGATTCCTCAGCATCTGCCCGATGCTCGTAGATGAAAAAGAATTTAAAAATTATCAGGATCATTCTTTTTCCTTCAGCATAGGGCTGAGAAGTCAGTAGAACAGTGTTGCACAGATACTCCAGCTGGCTTTAAACAAGCTGGGGTACAGCCAGCAGCACAGCAGTGACAGCAGCACATTACCCAGCATAGGCTGGATAATAATCATCACGAGTTTCTTCACTTTCTTGGGAGAGCTTTACAGCCACTTTACAGTGGCCACTCTCTATCCTCCACTGCATTGCTCACAGGGCAAGTGGTCTGCAGCAAGTTCAGCTACACTTGTATCTGCTCATGCCTACAGGAGGGACAGAAAAGCCCTCCCAGCTGACTTACCTCCATGTGTATCATCCACAGCCTCAGATGAGGCTCCAGGATCCCTGCCCTCGCCAACAGGCCCAAAGCTGCCTTTACTCTGGAGAGCCCAGAGACTGTGCCTGCTGCAACACAACTTCATGCCAGTCTGAAGAGTCATGTGGAGGAAGGTGGAGAAAAAAAAAATCACTGAGAATTAATCAAGCCATCATCAGTGGCTCCAGGTGCAATAGCTCCACAAGAAAAACAAATAAATCAACCCATGGTTAAAAATAGCCCTTTTGATTACTGTCCTCAGTCTTCATCCAAAGACAGCATAACGACATAACGTTCTCTCAGGAACTAACCCTTGTCCAATATTTTACTGCTCCTGCCCTTAGAGCTAGTCAATACTTCCAGAAGATAGAGAGGTAGATTGATTAGAGGTAAAAGATACCTGTACTGTACACGTTACTCTTGCTGGGCCCAGGACTCGGTCACGGGAGGGATTCCCAGCACCAGCACAGCCTGATGGCCCTGCACAAGCCAAAAAGCTACGTCAAGTGAGTCCAGTGGTCAACCAGCCAGTTAAAGGCAGCAAGCACTCATTTTGGACAACTGACCTCTTGCGAAACATTTATATTGCTATCCGTGTCTCACAAGAGGACCTACAATGCTGTACCTCTAGAACTCGTGCCTACCTGTAGCTGCAAATTCATGTTTAGAAAATGCATCATCCACAAGCTGTATTGTCCCTGAGGCAGCTATTGCCCCTGGGAATCCTTGTGAATGCTCAGGTTCTAATGACATTCATAAAATAGGAGAAATATAAAAGATAAAGCAGGAATAAAAGTTATACATTGTAGGCAGTGAGACCGCACCTTGAGCACTGTGTCCAGTTCTGAGCACGACAGTATAAGGAGGACATTGAGGTGCTGGAGCAGATCCAGAGAAGGGCAAGGAAGCTGGTGAGAGGTCTGGAAAACATGTCATATGAGGAGCACCTGAAGGAACTGGGATTGTTCACCCTGGAGACAAGGAGGCTGAGAGGAGACCTTACTGATCTCTACAACTCCCTGAAAAGAGGTTGCAATGAGGCTGACACTGGTCTCTTCTCCCACGTAACTAATGACAGGACAAGAGGTAATGGCTTCGAGTTGTGCCGGACGAGGTTTAGGTTGGATGTTAGGAAGTTCTTTACTGAAAGAGTGTTAGGCACTGGAACAGGCTGCTCAGGGAAGTGGTGGAGTCACCATCCCTGGAGGTGTTAAAAAAACAGGTAGATGTAGCACTTCAGGACATGGTCTAGTGGTCAGGGAGA
>VZZY01001874.1:12682-59567 GCA_013400335.1 Eurystomus gularis | reverse complement strand
GGGGGGTGGGCAGGGAAGGAAGGGATTTCAGAGCCTATATTTGGAGCACTAGTAAAAGCAAAGTTGCCTTGACAACTGTAGCCATCTTTACACAGTAATTCTATTTACAGAGTAGAAGGCTGTTTTAATTCCTCGTTTTTCCTCTCTGTCTACAAGAAGACCCCCTCGCACTCCCAGGTAAGGGGTAAGGTTCTGTCATGTATAGACTGTTTTTCCTTCAGTGTATACCCAGGGTACAGCCTGATCTCATTGACTAAATCTGGAGTTTTAATAGATGTTATTTGACTTTTAAAAGCATTTTGTATTAACATTTTCAGATTTAATTGACAGATATTCAATTTCAAAGTCCTACTCTCCTCTTCATAAATTGCTAATAGTATTTTATCCGAAACAGAGCTAACCTAATAAACAGATGAAACTTTGTTGTCAGTTCAGCTGCTCAGAGCTCTGGGCTGTATATAATTGCTCTCTTCATTTTACAGCTCTTCTGCTTCAGATTAAACTTTTTTCAGGATGTTGCAACGCCAAAACACGCATTCTAACAGGAAATCAGCATCAAAGGTAATGGGCTCACAGACATCTTTGATGCTTTGAAACCAGCGGAAGAGAAGTAACTGTTTAATTTACAACAGTTATTGCAGAGGAACGGAGGAGGGGAAGAAACAGAAAAACGTGACTTAGGGGTACAAAGCAGCGTTTAGCACCGATACTCCAGCGTGTTACCCAGGCTGAAGCCCAGGGCCCAGCCTAAGCCGGCGCTCCCTCTATGCCCGCAGAGTTCCACAGACTGGGGCCAGCGGGGTCCCAAGGACCCCACAGGCAGAGATGCAGGCCCTGTGGTCCTCCCTGTCAGCCCAGAAGCCAACCGCTTCCTCGGCTGCATCCCCAGCAGCACAGGGAGGGGATCCTGCCCTTCTGCTCCACTCTGGGGAGTACCCGAGTACTGCACCCAGCTGAGTGCTCAGCACTGGAGAAACATGGACCTGCTGGAGTGAGTCCAGAGGAGGGCCACAAAAATGACGGGAGGGCTGGAACCCCTCTGCTGTGAGGCCAGGCTGGGAGAGCTGGGGCTGTTCAGCCTGGAGAAGCAAAAGCTCCTGAAAGACCTTACTGCAGTCTTTGAATACTTAAAAGGGGCCTGTAAAGAAAGAAGGGGACAAGATTTTTAGCCTGTTGCAACAGGACAAGGGGTGATCGTTTTAAACAAAAAGAGGGGACACTGAGGCATTCAGGAAAAATTTTTACAGAAAGGATGGCGAAACACTGGCCCAGGTTGCCCAGAGAGGTTGTAGAAGCCCCATCCCTGAAAACATTCATAGAATCACAGAATGGTTTGTTTGGAAGGGACATCAAAGATCATCTAGTTCCAACCCCCATGCCATGGCAGGGACTAGACCAGGTTGCTCAAGGCCCCATCCAACCTGGCCTTGAACACCTCCAGGGGTGGAGCATCCACAGTCCCCCAGGGCAACCTGTGCCAGTGTCTCACCACCCTCAGAGTGAAGAATTTATTTCTAATTTCCAATCTAAGTGTACCCTCTTCCAGTTTGAAGCCATTACCCTTTGTCTTACCACTACAAGCCTATCACTACAAGTCCTTCCCCAGCTTTCTGGTAGGTCCCCTTCAGATACTGGAAGGCCACAATAAGGTCTCCCTGGAGCCTTCTCTTCCCTGAGCAACCTGCGCTAGTTGCAGATGCCCCTGCTCATTGCCGGGGGTTGAACCAGATGACCGTTAAAGGTCCCTTCCAACCCAAACCATTCTGTGATTCTATGATTCTTTCTGTGGTATTCTGAATATTCTTCATATTGAAAAAAACAGTAAGTGAGGGGAATTGTTTTTCCAAACAAAATAAAAGACCAGCCAAATAAAATAATCCTTTGTGATAAAAATTTCTTCATGCTGAGGGTTGAAGGGTCATCCAATAAAGAACTTGAATTTTTCAAGGGGAACAGACATTTTTCAATCCTTTGCTGCAGTTTTCCATGCAGTAAAAATTATTTTCATGGATTGTCTTTAAATAGCTCTAGTTATAACTACAGCACCTACACATCTTCATTCTCACCTTTACAGAAATCGAAGTATAAACTTACAACAAAAGAATTGTGGAGATGTATGTTAAATCATGGAGACTCCACCTTTCCAGCAACTCTCCTCAAGGAATAACTAATGACCTAAGGATGGCAGTTTTGGTTCACACAGACAGTCCCTCAGCCAAAAAGCCAGAGGCTGCATTACGATATGTGGAGACCCACTTGCTTCCTCTTCTACCTCCAACATCCAATGGCAGTGCTTTGACAATGAATTTACACAAAATCTGTTCCTTATGACCCCAACATGCAAAACTAGCAATTTTATTTTGTCAGTTTAAAGGTTTAAGGAAGACCCTTGTGCGTTGGTCAAGTGAAGAAGGTGGCAAATATGGTTAGAAGAGGCCTTCCCACCATAAGCAAGTGCACACATTGGCCACCTGCAGTCAAATTCAGCCAGCAGGGTACAGCTGGATCCCCACATCCCATTGGAAGAAAGCAATGCAGCAACGGTTAGGGATGAAGCTGAAGTAGCTTTATGCACATGCATAAACACAGACAGAAAAGCAGACACAATGTTAAGCACATGAACTTGAATATAATTTTTAAAGACTTGAGAAGAATTGTAAAATATCCTGGTTAAACACCATTTTGGTTCAATGAAATATTTTATTGCCATCAGATTTTGAAGAAACAGGAATTTTTTTATGCCATTTTTTTCCCCACAGTGAAAAATATCATGGGCAAATATTCCCATTTTTTCATTTACAAAACTGTGGGCTATTTTCACTGAAATTGTTATTCTTGGTGAATAATACAAAAGTATACTTGTATTTTTATAGTCTTTCTTTAACCACACTTTAAACTGCTTGAAGACTGATCCCTTCTGAACTGGATAATTATATCAAAATTTTTCTTTTGAAAGAAGACCTTTGTTGAGGGTCAGTTTTTCTGTCAAGTGACAAGGTAATCTCTAGGATGGCCTAAGACATCCTGATTGGCTGGAGCTTTGCCTTTGATATGTTGAGTAGCCTACTACAAGACACTCACCACTCTGAGCCTCAGTTTCCCTTGTTGTAAAAGGGTAAAATGACTCTGTCTTTAAAAAGCACTTGAGGGTCTGCAGATGAAGTAAACCATACGACAATTGCCATCGATCAGAGCAGCATCTGAGCAACTAACAGCACAATGTGGCTCATCTCCCAGATTGCTATTAGGATAAACATACATAGAAACAAATAATCAGGCAAAAGAAACCTGTTATCATAAGAATCACATGTAATAGTAAGGATATTCATTATGCTTTGGGGAAGATAAAAGAAAATAAAGATGAGTGGACACACATCTAACTTCGCTTATAGAGTTGTATCTTGCTTGTAAAGTCAACTGGCCCCTATTCCTCCTGCTCAGAGGAATCTTTGATAATTCACATGTGAAATTAAAGGCATCTTATTTATTCAGTTATTTATTATTCTCTGTAAAATGAGTTAGGAATTTGTCCCTGTGAATAATGTTAGCCATAATAGTTAATTTACTCCTATTCATTGGCAGTAATAAAAATGTACAAGGGGATGCAGAAACATTATTATTTCTTGCTTGAAGTGCAATTTCATGTGGTGAGAAAAACATGCTAATATGCTGCAAAGTGCTACAGGAATTTAGTTCTCAAAGGAATGGCGGTATTAAATGTATTCTGACAAGAAGGGGCTTTGGAAGGGAAACATTTATCTTCATAAAGTCATTAAATTTACTGAGCAGCACCGCATTCTTACTGCAATCTGCTCACTCCATTAAAGGCAGAGCTGTGGAACGGTCTCTGCTGTATTAGGAGCATCTACATTTTTGAAAATTGTAATAATGGGGGAAAGAAGACTCAAGGAGGGAGAAATAATATATTCTTCTTTAAAAGAACTCTCTACATTAAAAAAAACCAACCCTCAAAAATCACCACTCAAAAAGAGAAGTTTCACTGCCTACCTCTGGCAAGAAAAGTGTTACAGGGGAACTTTGAAAGATAAGACTTTAAAACACTGAAATGAGGGCTAATGGCTTCGAAGACATTGGCAGCACATAGTTATGTGCATGTGTGGGATGCTCAAGGTAAAGGGGTGGGAAGAGCAACTTTGCACATTTGTATTGGGCCTGTAACTACTTGCTCATGTGCAGGTTTATGGCAATAAAATGGAATTAGGGCAAGTATATAACTCTTGAAATTGCAGTTCTCAGTGTCATTTCCCATGCAGTTGGCTACTGTATTTCCCTACATCCTTGATAGCTAGATATGTTTTCAGTAAAAACGTAACACCTCTGTGCGTGTTGGAGTGCTCCAGTAACATTTGGATGAAGTCCATGGTGCCAGTTCAGACAACCCAATCCAAGGGCCTGGGCCAAAGTCAAACCACAGTGATCTGCATAATTGAAGAAGAAAGTCTTTCCTCCAGAGGAAGCAGGAGAATTTCTCTTGGCAGGAGAACACTAGCAAGGGTCATTTTTATCAGTACTTAGCGCACTAACTCCAAAAAGAAAAGAGTCCTGAAATAAGTCATGCCTTAGATGCGAAAATTGTTGCATGGAAGGCACCAGAACCAGGACACACACATTGTTCTTTTCTAGTCCCATTTTAACCTCTTCAATGACCTCAGATCACCCACTGGAGAAGGAAAGTACCTGCGCTTGCTCTGATTACAGCAAACATCAAGAACAGAAAGCTAATTAAGTAGCAGTCAAATATGACAGTAACACTGTAAAACCATATTTCTGAACAACAGCCAGAGCCATCAACAACATCTTTACTGCAGGCTTTTTCTCTCGGTATCACAGGGCGTGGAAGCTCTCCAGGAATTCATTTCAGAAACAAGGCAGCAGAAAACCATAACATTAATGACACAAACCCACCTGTCCTCCTAACCACAAAACAATACAGCACACAGAAGCACCTCGACAAGAACAACTACAGGAGCATCAGAACCTGAACCTCACTCTCAGTATGATTGAACAGAACTAAAACAAAGGAAAAACAATACTCTTAATGCCCCTTTTCACTGCAACAAGGAATATCATACCTTCTTTAATTGATTTTATCATCACATCCACAGACTCTCAAAAGCTCAGAAATATCTTTGGCTTGCTCAGTGAAAGCAAAACAAGATGTTGATAGAACTAATCGACCCCATTTTCACAGAGGTTGAATGCAAAAGGTTTCAAGTGGTGAAAGTAAACTCTTCAAGCTTTACCTCTGTGAACAGACAATCACCATCAAGACTCAGAAGACTAGATATTCACTGATTTCTGGATCGAGTAGGTCTGAAGAAAGACTTTTTAATGGCTTTACACCACAAGTGCATCAGTTCTGCAGATTAGCGTTCTCCCACACTTAACAACATCTGGGTTAAAGGTCTGAACCTCCTGGCTTTGTTCTGTCTCTAAACATGCCAGATAAATATAGTGAGTAGAAGCTAGACAGCCTACGGAATAATTGTACAATCATACCAATTCCTAATATACTTGTAGCCAGTTGCAACCTTGCTGTAACACAGAAGGGGAAAAAAAAACCTACATCAGGAAACCACAGACTTCCCTAATGGGTTACAGTGCATAATTGAGTATAAAGAATAGTTATTGCTTGAACTACAGTTGAACTGAGATTTCCAGCTTCCCTAGCAAATGTTCTGCTACGGCTGCTAAGCTATAGTAATAATTTCTAATTGTGTGGGTTTTAAGTGAAAACAGCAAGAAATGCTGTTCGATTGGTTACCGTAACCTATTCCTTCCAGTGCTATCAGGTCACTGGAACAAGCCCTGGAAATCAGAGGTCTTCTACCTAAACAGTGGTAGCAGAAGCTGGAAACTAATGAAGCAATGCTGCAGTAGCATCACGCCCATTACACAATTAGAGACAGCATTGGACACCGTGAGATTGTCACACACCTTGCTAATGAACCATGCTTTACACACATTTAATTAATTAATTATGGCTGAAGTCATTCACTGCTAGCCAGCAACTGCTTTATTATACACAAACCTGACCACCTTACAAATACCACACTGGAGTGCTAATGAGCTATTAAGCAAGACTGCACGTTACCAGCAATTTTGTGGGAAATCAAGTAATAAGAGATCAAATATCAAATAAAAGAGCTTTTAATCCAAGTGAGATAATTAATTGTACCTCCTGTCTCACAGCTTTTCTAGTACTTTACAAGAAAAAAGAGCTTTCTCATCAAGTTAATTTGATCCGAATGCCAAAAACTTTTTAAAATTATGAGTGCCATTTAGCAAGTATGATGGGAATTATTATTTACATAGCAGTTTCTCCTTGGGATTCCAATACACCCCAGAGACATAATTCAAACACCCAGGGAAAGACAGTGAATAAGAGCTGAAGAGACGGGTGAGGGAGGAAAGAGAGGAAAGTTACAGTTACTGTATGGGAGCTAATAATACTCCACTACTTTTCCAGGCCTATTCGTTTCTCAGCCATCTATCTTCTTCTCAAAGCCATGACAAATATAAGCAGGGTGCAGAGGGTATCCAGTGCCCTTTGCCAAAGGCCAGGGAGAACTGCAGTCCTTGCACTTAGGGCAGCCCTCAAGGGCAGGCAAGGCAGGGAAGCAAGGTAAGAGCCTGCTCTTCCAGCATTAAAGCTTGGTGGACTCTGCACAGAACAGTCTGCAACCACCTCCATGTCCTGAAGTCCCCCTACACCCGCACTGCTCTATTGAACCCCAGGGCCCCACACATTCCAGCCTAGAATAAGAAGGCATTTAGGAACAGGTTTCCTCATGCACCAGTTGCATTTAAAAAGAAGCCACTAGCAACAACATCCAACCTAAATTTAGGTGCTCCCAGACTAATAAGGAATGAACCGTGCTGTGTCTTTATTTTTCCCTTTATTGTAAGGATGATTACAAGACAGTACAGAAGATGACCAGAACATTTGAGGAGCATTAAAGCAGGCTGGCTTTTTGGAGTCAGGGAAATCAACAGCTGAGAAGGCCCTAGCTTAATTTTGTAGCCTAAATAGCAGTCTTCTGCATTCTTCTTTGGCTTGTATTTGTGCAAATGTGTTATAAATCCCTGAGGTCTTGACAGAGTAAGGTTTTACAGTTTCAGGTAAACATAGGTTGGCCATGACTTCCATAACCCCTGTAAACTGTCTAACATAACATGATGAAAGCATACTTCATTTCTCCCTGGATCCAGAATTAAATATTCACTAAGCTTAAAAGTCTTATTATTTTTCAGTTCACTGGCTCATACCATCATCTCTGTTATCCAGTCATTTCCTTTCTACATTTTTCCCACCCTACCTTAACCTTCTAGTCTTTCAGCATTCCACAGCCCATCATTAGTTAATTCCTGTTGACTTTTATCATTTGTAGTATCCTTAATTGGTTTGTCACATTCCTGTTTCTTTTTCATTCCCTTTCCATTTTTATTTTCCTACATTCTAATTTCCTCCAATTTATTTTCCTCCTACCTAAACTATGATTTTTATTGATGCTGAATGCAGCCCGCAGGCCAAAAATAATAGTCAGTCCAAAACCAAGTGACCACAGTTCTTCAGTTTTTCCACAGATTAATTTCAGAAAAGAGGTTCTATTTGGCTAAATTTCCTTTTCTATATTTCTAGCTACTGAAGAAGCTGCACATACAATAAATATTTAATAGGAAATCCCCTCCAGCTAAATTCAGGCCCCACAGCATCTCATTACCATGTCTTGGAATAGCATCCTCATTGTCACTTGCTTAATTATGCTAAGAAAGAGCTGAATTGTGGGCTGTTGGGATCAGAAAGTGATTAAATTCACTTGGCAAGACTTTGGATATCTCATTATGATCCTCATTTAGCACTTCTAATTGAGTCCATTTTAATTTTTTTTGTTTTGTTTTCTAGAATCATGATTTGGGAAAAATCTTTCCACCAGCAGCAAATATTTCCTTAACTTTTTCCTTCTTTAATACAGATTTCTGCCATGAAGAAGAATCATGTAAGGATTAACAGCAATTTGACATCCTAGTGCACCACTAACCTTTTTGAATGACTGTCACCCTTCCAGAAAAGGGAACAAACTCCCTGGAGCAGACACCTAATTTCTGATGGAGGTCTCTTTCCTGTGCACTAACACTTGCTGAATATATTGCCCTCTATAAATGATCATAAATGGCAGCTTGCTCCCAAGCAATCCCCCTGATCACTATGCTCCAGTAGTTTCTTGGGAGCTTGTCTCCTCATTTCGGGTGGGAGCATCAGCACTCTGAAAGTGAAGATGAGGATGCTGCTGGGAAGGAGAGGATTTCTGCTTTAAGAGTTGCTATCTTGCTTGCAGGAAATTCACTTCTGTGAAGTAAACCAGCAGAAGAGCTAGGTATCATTTCAATCAGGATTAACATGTAAAAAGATGACTCAAGTGGTGCACAAGTGCCAGATATCTGCACAGGGGGTTAATTTCATCCTAAGAAGTCAGAGGACAAGTGAGTGCTCTATTAAAATCAACACACATACAGTTTACCAGCATAGATACAGTTCTCATATCAGTATTGGGAAAGCATCTTAACAGCATCATAAGACAAACTCTCATAGCAATGGCTATACATAGTCAGAAACAAAGGTTGTTCACAGACTCTGATTTGCATGAAACTTTCCAAAAACAGCATCATGAAAACACACCTTTGTGGGTAACATCTGAGCTAAATGAGTCCCATCTCAGTGCAGAAACACTGGTGAAAGTCTCTTCCTCACAATGAGATAATATAGATATAACATACCTATAACCTCTGAAATTAATCATCATTAAAGAAAAAAAGACTTTGAAGGGCAAGAATAAGGCCTGGGTATGCTAGGACTTCTCCCACAAAAAGAAAACAAAAGAAATACTTCCTACAAACATCCTTAGCACTTTTTACAACCAGCTGCCATAGCTGAACAGTGGTTGCTACACCTTTATTTTGTAGAGATGTAGGCAAATGAAGGAAGGTACTTCAAGAAACCCTGGAGCAATTCGGCTGCAAGAATAACACAAAGAAGTAATAAGAAATAGGGAATCACGAATCATCTCAGCATCCAGTAAGGCATGCACATAAAAGATCATATCTGGTTTATTTATGCAAAACCAGAGATGGGAAAACGCTATGTGACTTTGCTGAAGCTTACACAAAAAGGCCAATATGACCTGAGACACAGACCTTTAATGAAAGCCTTGTCCATGCAGAGCTCTGCTGGAAGACACATGCTCTGACTCACCATCACCACTTTTAGTCTGCTCCAGTTCAACTACCCCCTCCCAAGTTTCATCCAGAGAAGCACATAAAGCAAAGGTACTTAATTTAAAAAAACGTAGTCCTTTCTTTCTTATCACTGTAGAAAGACTTCTCTTTTTTTGCAGAATCTCCTAAGCACACGTTCCCCTTCTCAAGAAAGAAAGAAATTTTAGGTCTTCCTTCTTTATAGGTGTGAAGTTACCCCAAGAGAGTCCATGTCTATCCATCATAGCTGAGGTTTTAACCCTTTACTTTTAAAACAATGATTGCCATCGAAAAGTTTCTCTCTGAGACTCGCATAACAATGTCCAAAAGATATCCATGACTGCTCCAAAGGGACTGGTAGTCTTACTTAATTCTGCGAATGACAAAATATTTGCAGGTATAAACATCTCTTTGACTATTTCTTTGAAGTCTATTCAGAGAAACAAAGGAAAAAAGAAATGGCAGAGAAAAACTTAAAGCCTCAAGGCCACCATCAGCCCAAGGATTTGTGGTTCTCCTGAGTGCATTTTTTTAGTGTCTCTGTTGAAGCTGGTACAGGAGACTGACTTTTAAGGTTGATGGTATTGATCTAATTCACAGCCCTATACTCATTTATCATGATTCTTTAATCAATAGTCCAGCTACTTAAGATACTAAGAGTTCAGGTCCTTATTTATCTAGATGACATTTTGATAGCACCTATCTCCTCGGGGGCTCTTGTCTTTTAGGTCAGCGCTTCATTTCACCTCATCTTTCCCCAGGGTGTGTAAGCAGCGGGAAGACATCAATGTCACTTGCCCTAGTGTACATTCGGGTGTGGCAACACCATGTTTTGGACTCCTCGGCAGCTTTTATCATCATAAAGGCACACAGGGCAGGTTTTGAGCTGGTGAAAGCTAACATCCTTTCAGCAGAGCCACAATGATTTTCACCAGACTGATCTCTCTCCTTCACAATGTGCATAGGCCCCTTTACTTCTAATACAAAGGAGCTGTTGAAGCTTTATCAAAATATGATCCCAAGTACAGCAGGCCTCATTGCTTCATCTCTTCACCTTATCCTCCCTTAGCATCAAGAGTAAGCATCAGGACAATATCCTGTCAGCTTCTTCAATAAGAGCTTCAGTTCTCCAGGATAAACTATAACATTTGGAGCACTCAGTTGTCTCTGCTTTACAGTAGATGCTCTCCACCTCTGAGGTTCTATCAGAATACATGCTGGCAATGAGATTACCATAAAAACCACACAAATGTGTCTGAGCACAAGTTCCTGGTTAAGTTATCCATTTTAAAGATCATTCCTACATTGATGTTTTTGGTTAGTATGGAAGATTTTTGCTTTCATTCCAGGACAAAGAAAAAGTTGGTTGATATTTGGCTTTCATTGCAAAAGCAATGCACCTACACTGCAGAAGACCGCTGAACACTTCAGTAAAAGCAAATTAAGAATAAACAGAAATCTGCCGGTCCTTCATGCTGAAAAATAAACCATCTTAAGCTTTGAGGCATCAAAGAGTTGTGTGCTGCAACCCCAGTCCCACTGTACAGCACTGCATCCTCAGCTGGTGTGAAGTCAAGGAAGCTACTTCAGTTTCACAGCTGAACATCTGGTCCCCTGCAAATGGGCTTTGCATTCCAGCAGCTGAAGTTTTTTCAGCTACTGTATTATGCAAGATAATGAACACAAGGGATAGAAGCTTGAGCCTTGGAAGTGAACGCAGCTACATCATGAAACCCCTCAAAATTTGCCCGTTTCAAAATTGAATTCAAGTGTTCAATGTTTTGCATGTCTCAGAGTAACTGAGACACAGCTATCCTGCAATTTTTTCCACAGCTAGGTCCAGCCTTACCAACTGCTCCCTAAGCAGTTGTCTCTGACTCATTTCATGCAGACCAATGTCAACACTTCTTAGTCTCAAATCTTTTCCAAGAGCAGTTGGGAACAGAATAGCTTCCCCCCCAAAAGGCAGGATCCACAAACTTCCAAGGCATGAAAAAAAAAATACTGTAAGTTGCAAGGAGAGGTTTCTGGAGAGAAGGTAATAGTCCACAGACAACGTGGTTTCATGGCTCTAGAAGAATTCACTTTTGCTATGGTTTACAAGAAACCATTGCTTTACAAAAGAACCACAAACTTCCTAAAGCTTACTTTGATTGGACAAGTGTTAAATAATTATAATTTACAAATGTAAATGCATATACAAGGATAAACACAATTGGGGTGTTGCTGCTGTCATACTGGGCACTACTTCATTTTTGAAGTGATTCTACCTGTTGCAGTGAGACTCCTTGTGAAGCACGGTGTTATTGCGGTCCAGAGCTACAGGATCCCCCACCTTTCTCCTGCTGCAGATATGTCTCCTCACTAGAGCATGGTGACTCTGCGGAATTAATATCTGCATTGCTGCTACTGACTTTTCAGTATGTCACCACATTGGCTGCATGCCACCACAATGCTCACTCAGTAAAGAGTTTCCACATTGTTCCCGTCACTATGCAGCCTTCCGATCCCATAAACTTGCTTGTTCAACCTCCTACTGTTAATTATAATCTCTTCTCAGAGCACTAGAAGACTGGGGATTATCTCCATTGAGGTCTGTAAAGTTACAGTGGCACAGTATGGTCATGCTGCATTCAGTCCTCATGTAACTATGAGCTTCAAGTCATTTGCATCTGAAAAATAAGTATCTTCTACTGCTTAAAAAAAAGCAGTCATTTCCCACTGACAGATTTTCCCCAAACTCACCATAACATTGTTGATGAAATCTACTCCTGTACACAAGGTCTTCACACTCACTTCCACCTTCAAAATAGGTTTATCTAGGAGAGAAGTGGTGCTTGAATGTTCTGCTGAGCTTCTGTGCCGAGGGATGAATTTCACCAGACTATTTACTCAGTCATTGCTTCCCAAATCAGTACAACTACAGCTGCCCCCCGACATGCAGACAAGAGTCGTCTTTAAGTAGCTTGTATCTCAAAGGCAGAGTAAGTAATGTGGGGTGACAGATGCTTTTATAGCTGTTTCTGCATTGTAGAACTTACACAGCACATACATAAATATATCTACTACACACGCAAAAAGGACTTTATTTACACATTTCCTTCTTGTCATATTTAATTCACACACGCACACACTCAGTCTGCTATGTTCCAACTTGGCCAAATCCTTGTTCACCAAACTATCTTCCCTTAGCACTGCAACATCCTAAGGGCACACAACTGAGAGAAGAGGGAAAGCCTATTAAGTGATGAGGATGCAGTGTTTATAAAAATTAAAATGTGTGCTGGGTGTTTGGGAAAGAATGAAAAAAATTCAAGAGCTGCATTGAAGTATGCTGAATAATTTTAAAATATTAAATCAAGGCCTTAATTACTATGTCTCTAATCTCATACAGTCACACTTCACTTTGAGGCAATTTGTGATTAAATAATAATACTTTAAGGCAAATAACAACACTTGGCACTTTTATAGTGCCTTTTGCCTAATTAGTTTGGGATTAGTTCCTTCGCATTGGGTATGGGGCTTTGAAGATATAAAGTGCTAAGTATCATTATGACCTGAGGATCTCAAAGCATTTTACCCATACGCATTAATTAAGCCTCAGAGCACTCCTATGAGGTAGGTAGGGATTTTTGTATCCTCTGTGTTTGGCAGGCCCAAACGGAGAGAAGATTGGCCAGGGTTTTCAAGCTTGCAGACACATTCTGCAAGCACTTATGTGCACAAGCTGCCTTCCTGGACTGGGCACTCCCATCACCCCCCAACCAGAAGAGTATCCATATAAGCATCTTCTCATTTAGCTGTAAGACATTTGTATCAGAATGATCTGCAGCGATGGCTGGGTATGCCCAGAACTGATGGGAAATCAGATCGTTACAGAAAAACATAAGAGCTCATTCCTTCCTGCAGGAACCCCAGTGAGAAAGCTACCTTCATTTTCTTAAAATTTTCTTAAAGTCTTGCAGACATGAGGAGTGAAACGGAAATATTCCAACAACTCCAGGATTCCAACAACTCCAAGGATTTATGTGGAGGAGTCAGCTACAATGTCATGGTCCCCATTTCAGGTTATGCAGCCCTTAGGCCTTCTCCAGAAACACAAGTTTCTTTCCTTTTGTTTGTTTCCTCCCCACACCAGAACTCAGAGGCAGCCTAGGGATCACAGGCTGTTACCAAAGCAAAGAAAGGAAATTTCTTCCTTTTTAGTTCATCCATTATGAAAACATAAATCAGCAATAAGAAGCTACAGAATCTTCATTCTATTTATAATTAATATTGTACCTGAAGCAGTCACCTGCAGAAGAAAGAGGTATGAAAGGATTTCAACTTACTTTGATAATTAATGGTATTTAGTGTCCTTTAAACGTAAAGTTTAAAAAAGAGGAAATCCACAATCTGCCTGAATGTTCTTAGTTCAACAAAGTCTTTGAGTTGACAGCTAATAATTAATTAACAATGAATGGTGTCTTTCAGTCTGTCACGGTGATTGACACTATCATCTTCTGAAAAGTGAAAGATTTGTTAATGTGGCAGACTACAGTCTGGGAAACATTAAAGCTTCACAATTCCCACTGCTTTCAGCTAAACACTTGACATGACAGGTTAGCTCACTGGAAAAGAGGAGGTGGTGAGGACAGCAGCAGCAGCCTCTGCCAGTGGACACACAGCTTCCCTGGTGAACGCACGGCTTCCCCCCTGTGCAGCCAGGTCACGACAGACAGACACAGAAATTAGGGGTAAAAAGACCTGACCGACTGAAAATCCAAGTTTGCTGGAGGCTGGGTCAGTAGGCTGTGAAGCATTAAATTTAGGGAAGTGATCGTGCCCCTGTACTTGGCACTCTTGAGACCGCACCTTGAGCACTGTGTCCAGTTCTGGGCACCACAGTATAAGGAGGACATTGAGGTGCTGGAGCAGATCCAGAGAAGGGCAAGGAAGCTGGTGAGAGGTCTGGAAAACATGCCATATGAGGAGCGCCTGAAGGAACTGGGATTGTTCACCCTGGAGACAAGGAGGCTGAGAGGAGACCTTACTGACCTCTACAACTCCCTGAAAAGAGGTTGTAATGAGGCTGGTGCTGGTCTCTTCTCCCACGTAACTAATGACAGGACAAGAGGTAGTGACTTCGAGTTGTGCCAGACAAGGTTTAGATTGGATGTTAGGAAGTTCTTTACTGAAAGAGTGGTTAAGCACTGGAACAGGCTGCCCAGGGAAGCGGTGGAGTCACCATCCCTGGAGGTGTTAAAAAAACAGGTAGATGTAGCACTTCAGGACATGGTCTAGTGGTCAGGGAGACGTTGGGATGAAGGTTGGACTTGATTATGCTAGAGGTCTTTTCCAACCTTCATGATTCTATGATATTGCACACCCACACTGTGCTGACAGCTGTTCTGGGCCCGCTCAGCAGCAGGGCAGGGGCTGGTCTGGGCCCTGGGCAGACCCTCCTAGAAGGGCTGCTGTGATCGCCCTTCACTCCACCAGAATTACTCTGTTCAGCAGTGCAACTCCTGGTTTATCTCAGCATATTCATCAAATAAATACGAAACAGCTGTCTAAGACAGTCAGTAATTGGGAGCTTGTTTTCAATTATACATATTTGTTGATTATTTAAAATCCTATTTTTACAGACACTGCCAAAAACTATGAAATATGTGTTCTAACTTAAAATAACTGACCTAATTAAACTAATCAAGCAGCAGAGAGATGCTTCATTCTAGTAAACACAGAGTTCTGCCACCTCACCCACTCAGTATGGCTACTGTCTACCATGGATCCAACTTCTCATCAACCTTCCTTTCTGTCTGACTCTTGGCTCTCCTTCAGCTTAACTCTCAATAATGGCAACTTCTACAGTGATGAGACACCTGAGCTCACGGCTGCCCATCTCCCTGGTTTCACATCTGCAGGTCTGGCCTGACTCTTCAGATGCAGAGCTCTTGTTCTACAACTGCCTTTATCAGCACTATCTGCTTTCTCCACCCCATTCCCACTTCATCTCTGTTAGCTTTTTCCACAACTCAATTGCATCAGGTGTTACAGCACGGGAAAAACTTTTGTTTGCTTCAGCCTCTTCCTCCCTGCCTTCCTTTCTCTCTTCCATTAATAAGGTCTCTCTTGCCTTTTTGCACTTAACAAGGTCTGATTTTCCAAGCTTCCATCCCAGGTCTCCTCCATTTACACCACTTCAGCTCAGCTCACAGAGGAACGCAGCTCCAGTAGAATCGTGGGGACCACAGTTACTTCCTCCATCAGTTTCTCTGGCATCCCCCTAGCACAGTTTGCTTTTCTGATAAAAATAAATCCACCTCCACAATTCATTCTGCCTCTTATTCTTTATCCACACAAGCTTCTGCCAACTTTTTACCAAGAGAAAAAAAGACACAAGAATTTTAGACGTTTGCACATCTTGCTCCTTCTTCTGCCTTTTTCCTCCTCCTTTCCCATCAAACATAGAAATTACTTTGTTTCTGCCAACTCCTTTAGTTCTCCAGGAATTATTCTCATCCTCAATCCATTTCCTATTTTTCTCTGTGTCTTCATATGTCCAGCATTGCCATATTCAGTACCACCCTGTTCAGAAAGTCCCCACACTGACCTTGCTTGCTTCTCCACCTGTTAATCCAGCCCTACTTCAGCCTTCACATCCCCATTTTGCTGATTCTGTCTGCATCATGGTGGTTTTTTCCCCTGCTCTTTCACAGAGGAACCAGTCAATCCTATTGTCACATCAACATTCTTCTCTCTGGCCTTCCTAATGCAGTCTTTCCCCAGTACCACTCCCTCCCAAATCATGTTGCAAATACCTTTTTCTTACTTCATGTGTTGCTGTTTTTTCCTTTCCTCCTTGGGCTCTCCCTTGCCTATTATTTATGGATTGCTTGCCTTGAGTTTGAGGCTGTTCATGATTTACTGACACATCCCATTTCCTCTCATCTGCTCCCAAGATGTCAGTTCTTGCGTCCAATCAGCCCTTGGCACCAGACTTCCCCATTTGCTACTTTTTAAAATTAGGACTTTCTTGCTCTTTCCTTCCTCCTATATTGTCCTCTCACACAGGAAACAACCTCAAAATTAATTCATTCTGTTTTCCAAAAATTCTCATTTCCATTAATGTCTACAAAGACACTAACAACAATAGATCATTTTCTGCTCAGATATTTTCATCTGAAATACTGTTTCCTTATACTGTTTACGCTGCTGCCTACCAGGAATGGTCAAAATCCCTAAGTGGATCTTCTAGTTGCTATAGAAATATAAATACTAAATAACAAAAAGAACTTGGAACCAGAGTAGGCAAAGTACACACAATTTATACCATTTGCTCCTTGCAGAGAAAACTCCAGAGAGCACCTGCAAATAAACTAACAGCCCCACATCCCTGGCAGGCTTACATGCCAATATTGATGATGGAGGATACTCAAGCTCTATAGACTACTTTACCAGCCTCCTTCAGGTGTTGTTTTCTTTCTTATTTCAAAGAAAGAAGTGCAGGGGAGAGAGGGGGGAGAGCATTACAAGACATCTCCCCTAATACACAGTCTCTCTGAAGATGAGACTTGGGGAGCCTTGTATTAAGTATGCTAAAAACACTGCAAGCTAACAGATGCACAAGAGTACAACAACTTGACTTCTGTGGGACTCCTGCAAGCACAGTCTGCTTAGTAAAGGCCTTAATTAACAACTTTGCAAAGGACAATGAGATTATAACAATTATTCACTGCAGGCAGCCTGTTTTTTCCTCCTCCAGTCTCCAGCATTTGCTTTAGCCTGCATTCCAGATAAATATTTTATTCTGTGCAGGCAGAAGGTTCATTATGTAAGTGACAAAGAGAAAGCATCAATTGCCATATACACAGATCCTAATGCACCTGGTTAATGTAGTTATAATATGTCAGCGCAAACATCTTGTCAGCATTTTGTAATTAAAAAAGAAAAGCTACTGCAATAATAAAGGCAATGCATTTAACAGAGACAAATGGCACATGTAAGATGATCTTTCAAAGCAAAAATAGACATTACCAAAGCAGAGCCTTGATAACCTTGCCCTACATACTTCAGTACCCTTGAATGCTCTTTGGCCCAGTAAAGTACCCTTTTCCTCTCTACAATAGCACTATTCAGATAACTAACACTGACCAATCTATAGGGCTGAAACATTTTTCAAAGGACAAAAAGTGTTTCTTTCCCATTGAGTCAGCAAGATATTTATTTCCTTGTAACAAAGGGTTTTCTGAACTGCTGAGAGATTTGTCAAAATGGAATCACAAGTGATACATTAAACGACCAGAGGGGAGAACTTATTATTAGGCATTAAAAGAGAAAGCTGCAAGTTTACAAATAAGAATAGGACTGTGTACTTGACTTTGTAAATTCTCAGTTAATGAGAAATTAAACATGAAAGGCAAACATTTAATCTAGAGTAAATTTAGTCATTTAAATCACAGCCACTCACAGTCCTGCTGTCTTACTCTTCATAATACACAGTAAAGGGCAACTAGCAGGGCATAAACATGTGCCTGCTCAGTGCTCTGGAATATGCTGCGGTTACTTAAATACGAGTCATCAAACCACCAGAAGGAATTTACATTAAGAAAATGCCAGCTGCCTCCATTGCAATCTAGCCCATAATAAAAGGCAGACCGCTGAACTGGCCTCAGCAGTTCCTGGGGCAAGGCATCACCTTTCTTTTTCCAAGGGCATGTGCTGCTCAAAAGGCTGGAAAGTCTCTTTGCCTTCCTCTGGCACAGTGAGTCCTGGGTGGTTAACTGCAGATGCCCAAAGGGCCACAGCACACTCGGTGGACTACTGTTTAAGACTTCAGAAAGAAGGAAAGGTGGTTTTACAGGCCAACCACCATATCAAATCTGGATGTCCTACACCCCAGATTTCAGTCATGAAAAAGGAAAGGAGAGAGTAACATCTGCTTCTTCCATCTGCCTGAGTATCATCCCCTTTAGCAAGAGACAGCACAATACAGCAAAGATTTCTTAGCTGTACACGCTGGTCTGACACCAATGCCTTCTTGCTGCCACGGCTCCGGAGAAACAGGATTAAGATTTGCTCATTCTCAAGCTTCTCCCACTAGCTAAACTAAGCACCTCCCTGCTCAGCCAAGTCTCTATCCAGAGTCCACGGGGTTGCATTTAACTTTTCCTGCACATCCTAGGGCCCTCAGGTGTCTGGTCACAGCAGTGGATTGCACCCCAAGAGCCACGTGTCTCAGCATTCAGTTCTTGCTCTCCATTGATGATCCCGATGTTTCTTACATACAGCATAGGACCAGAAAAGACCTCCTGGGTCACCAAGCTTACAAAATCATAGTACTGGAAGACACCCCAGAAGGCCATTTAGTTCATCCTTTTATCCATGGTGAGATCAACTGTAAATATGGTATTTGCTCTTAAAGATCTCCAGTGATGCAGACATCACAACTTCCCTGACAGTCTCTCTCCGGCTTCCACTGTCCTTTCTGCCAGTAATGGTTCTTTTTCCTTAGTATCTAGCTTGAACTTTTTGCTTTATTTTAGGGCCATTACTTCTTGCCCTGTCTCCATGGACATAAACAAAAAACATACACCTATCTTCTTCCAAATTTGTCCCGGTACTCTATAACACTATGTTGTGCTGGTTCAGCCATCACCTCTTTATACTGCCATCAGTTGCCTGATCACACAGGCTAACGCTGAACTCAGCAACATCTCCTCAGAAGTCTTCTTTCAGACAGTCTTGCCATAAATTCCTGTGGGCCCAGCTCCTCTGCTGCCCGCTATAGTGCCAGCATTGCCTGCTGGACATAACAGACAGAGATGGCTCCCTCAGCGGCCTTTCACATGGAAGGACACCACTGAGAGAGCTCAGCAAGAGGCAACCAGCCCCAACAGAAGCCACACCCAACAGGATGTGGCTTCCAACTGATCGGCTCCTGTTTAATATAGTCCTGGCCTCGCCCACCACCCCAGCCACAACCACCTGGGTGAGGGCAGAGCCACAGAGACACAGGTAGACCAGGTTCTGCCTCTGCAATAAGAAAAACAAAACATTCTGCTGGGTTGTGACTCATTCACAGGCCAACTCCAACTTGGGGCCTACAACTCAGGCCCCAGCACTTCACACTTACAGAGGAATTTTTTAGAACTAAAACTCTTCATTGTTATCAAAACAAGCATTATGTGGCATGAGAACTTGATAAGAATAGACAAGTTCTGTGAAAGATCTTTGCACAGATTTTTATGGGGAGGAGAAATACAAAAGTGATTCAAACTCTGCCCCCATATTTGCTCTTCACCTAACTAATGATGTTAAAGAAATCCAAATGACTAAAGATGGTAAAGGGGTATGCATAGCTTAAAGATGGAGAGGAAGATTAGCAATAACAGAACTGTTACGGTTCTTGATTTAAACATTAAAAAGGGACTCACCCCACCATTTCAGAATTTCAGTCTCTGCAGCTGAACCACGTCCTGGATTGCCATGCGCACACAGAATTATCCTGCAGTCAAAACAATAGAAGCTTTCCTCTCCTCTCCTTTCCTGTTCATCTCTCATGTACATCCATGAGCACACATGATGTTCCTCTTTAATTTGGTATCCTCCTTACTGCAATCAAGGATGATGCTGGAGGATAAAACAAAGAGAGAAAAAACAGGACTGGAACTCAGGGAGATTTGGTCTATGCTGTGAACATGTATTGAATAACAGGAGGAATATATTGGTACTTATTGCCATCTGCCCGTGGCTAGAACAGCGAATAGTCCCTGTAATATGTATATTTTCAGTATTTTATGGCTTTAGGAAGAGCCTTGATAAGAACACATAGACTATTTAAATGCATTAAAGATTCATCTAATAAAGCATTAGGATGTAGCAGTTTGAAACATTTCCTTGCTACGGACTCTCTCTGTCCTAGGTGCTTTACTTGCGCCAAAAAGGAGCACTTCCCATACGGAACACTTGGGACTTTTTATTGGTTTTTTAGGGGTTTTGTCATTTTGGGGTTTTTTTTAATCTAAAATGTCTCCACAGCAGCAGAAAGTTAATCTTTAATTGATGAATGCAAAAGCTTAGACAAACCACAAACGCACTATTCAGCACGTCAGGCTTACAAAGGAAGTTCCGGTTCTATCAGGTTTCCACACCACATACAGCTGCAACATTGGCTTATATTACTAATCGCTTGCAGTATTTGTGTCTTGGGTTGTAACAGATGGTGTTTGTGAGGCATGCAAAAGCTTCAGATAGCCAAATGGTACAGCAGTTGAGATAAGGAAAAAAATCCTCAAAACAAAATACCCATCCCTACTGCGGAGGCTGGAATGTGAGCAGTGTTTAAATTATTCCTAGTCTCTGCAAAGCACAGTGGATTTACAGACTCTTAACCCTAAATAGGACTAGATTCAATCTTTCATATTTCATTACCCCAGTAAATCCACACAATGCCAGCTAATAGATGTGAAGCACAGCAAGACAAACCACAAGGCAGGAAAGTTATGTTCCTGATACTTTGAGAGGCCTGAGCTTCAGATGACACCAGTACAACTCAGGTGTAGCTCACAGATGTTTTGGTAACATCTCAGTAATGATGGCAAAAAGTAGTACTTCATATGCTAGGGCACTTGAAGTTCAACACGATGCACCATTAATTCAATCCAGTCATCTGTAGAGACTGTAGTACCCTGCTCTATAGTGGCCCAGTAAGGTGCCATTCTCAGTGCTAAGCTGTTGGCAGGTAATTTTTAGGGAATTTCTATGAGTCTCCACCTCTGGGGAATCATTTTCAGTCATAAGCTTTTCTGCCTACATGCCAACCTGGCTTAACAGACATGGAATGGATGAAGGACACAAGTCACATCTTAGAATCATAGAATGTTTCAGGTTGGAAGGGACCTCCAGAGGTCATCTAGTCCAACCTCCCTACACAAGTAGGGACATCTACCTAGGCCAGGTTACTCAGAGCCTCATCAAGCCTGACCTTGAATGACTCCAGGGATGGGGCCTCCACCACCTCTCGGGGCAGCCCATCTTCAAACCAGCCCTTTACTTACTGACATCTCAGGAGATCCCTCAGTAGTTTCCCAAGTCTAACAAAGAAAGAAAGATGTGGGAGCCCAGGGCAGCTGCCAGCCAAGACTACCTAGGCTGTTTTGAGATGAAAGAATAGAGACAACAGAACTAATGTCTGTCAGCTCTGCTGGACTCCAGTCAATAGTAGGTCCTTCTAATAGCATTCTCAAACAATGTAGTACTACAATTATGACTGTTTGCCTGTTGTCTTTGGTTAAGCAATGATCATTCAGCAACATAGCAAGGGTATTAGATGGGGAAAAAAATCATACTTTATAAATAAAAATTGTAGCTGATATTGTACTTTTTTGGACAAAATAACCCCTCCCCAATTTCTACCGTTCATTCTTTATCTTCCTTTTACATTCAAAACATAGGAACAAGACAGAGATTAGGGGTTTTTCATTCAATAAAAGAGAATGCCTCTAATTTGGAAGAAAGTCTTTTTTTATAAATAAAACTTTTAGAAGATACTCTGCCCACTGCCAGATACCATTACGCAGAGCTGCCTCGCATTATATTGAGCACAGCTGGGCTCACTTATCTCTCTACTTCTAGGGGTTGCTAGCACTGAAAAACCAACCTGTACTGCTCTTAAAATGCTCCCAACATACAAGCTTCAGACTCTCACCTCTAGCTAGTGGGCTTAATTTTATGGTGATATTCATGCTGCCTTTGCTTTTAAAGCTGCCTACTTTTGTTTAAATGATGATAATATTTAAGCACAATGCCACACTGAACAGCACTTGCTACAGGTTTATGTGACCTTGACATGCAGCAGCACTGACATTTATTACCAGTGATACCTAGATGATATTTTTGATGTCTCACTATCAAATTTGGAGCCACTGAAGAGAAAAATGTTTTACTATTACTCTTTGTTGAAGCAGGACTGGTGCTGTAGAGGGATGCCCAAGAACAACACCACAGAATCTTGTTACTGCAGAACACAGAGCACAGAAAATTAATACAGCATTAAAATACAGAAAAATGTGCTTGACTGGGCCATTTCAGGTAATGCACAGGTAGAAGTGGAACACACCATCCACTGAGGATTTATACGAGCACCCAACAAAACAGATTGGATCACATCTTTCTGTGGTAGCAAAACTACAAGTCACCTGTCTGGACAGTCACCACTTTCCTTTCTTCCTCAGCATGTCAGGCTTACCAAGAAATCAGTAATATGGTGTTTGTCTGAGTGCTCCCAAAGAGCCTAATCCTGAAAGAAGCAAGTGTTTTCTCAGGTCTTCTTTCGGAGAGGCCAAAAGAGAGTCGAGATAAACCTCAGCACTGCACACAACAGGCACATGATGTAGCTCTACTTGCTTCTGCTGTACCATAAAATTATGCGGAATTCAACGCAAGTGGGAAAAAATGGCTCAGCGTATATAGCCTACAGAGAGGCTCTCAACCCAGTACCTGCTCCAGGTTGTACCAGAGACCTCATGGATAACCTCACAAAGGTCACCTCTTCCTTAGGTCTTCAATTTATGTTACTATAAAATGATAGCACCAATCATCAGCATGATTTTATTTTTGTTTAAAATAGCTTAAAATTGTTTAAAAAGTATCATGGCACGTTGCAAGGCTTTACTTGCTTCCTCTCATTGCACAGTACAGCCACAGGCAGAAAACAGAGGCCTGCTCTGTCAGACACAGAGAGGCCATTGTTGATGTAACTACTCCTGCAGCAAGCTTCATGGCAAGCATTTAATTGGTGATTCTCATATCTAGCTCCTTTCCAATCTTTTTTGTTCCACAACAATCAGAATACTTCAGTGGCTGGTCACACAACGCTTCTGTCAGTCATGTCCTCTGCTGCTACCATTAATGACTGAGAGAGCATATCAAATTTGGGTTGAAAAATCTCTCTGCTGGTGGAGGTGAATGCAGAACTAACGCTCTGGCAGAGGAATACACCAGATATCTAACTTGAAGTTGCTGGCATTTAAAGCAGAAGGTCTGAACTGGAGGCCTTCCTACATGGCAGCCATCTTGCAATTGAGATATCAGCATCTTAGGCATTCCAGCCACTAGAGATGTCAAATCACATGCCACAGAAACTCAAGCTATGTATTTAGTATTATTAGGCCAAATCATGGGTCACTTGATTTCTATTAATGGTTAAAGAAGGAAACAGTTTCTCAAAGAGGCAATCAGTCTTGCTAAAGTACATGAGCATAAATTGAATCAAAGCTTCAGAAACTCACTTTACATTTTATGTAAAAATAGAAAAAGTAATATATGCAATAGAGCCATTAAAATGCATGTGCATTTGTGTGCAAGTTCTCTTTCTTCTCTTCCTTTCCTTCTCAGCTTGATAACTATATTGTTGATAGGAATAAAATATCAGCCTTTACTTGTACACATACCCGAGATCTTGTAAGTCATTACAACGTGTTTTTGAGATTTGCCACTTCACTGCTCTATAAAAAGCTTCCTGAAAAAGTATTAACAGATGGCCTCTTACTCTCTGAGACTGTTCGCAATACACCAGATGGCAACCTGAAAGAGAAAATCCAACTTACATTTTCAAAACTGAAAGAAATGTGACAATATCCTCACAATAAATATACAGCATGAAGGTAGCAATAAATGATCCGTTTGAAGCAAACTGGCTTTCTTTATTTAAGCAGTGAATCCAGCCCTCATTTTATAACATATTGCAGAATGCTTCATATCCAATGCTGGAAGTAATTTCGGATGCAAGCAAAAAGTTTGCTTTAAATGAGCAACAGATTTATGAGAGGAAAGGTTATTTGAAAGAGTGAAAAAATGGGCCAATAGCCTTGGGGATTAAGGCTTTGTATGCTGGATCCCCAGTATCTGGTTTGTGTCTGAGAACTAGTCAGCAGGCTGCAGCATTTTTGCTATTAATGTTAGAAGTATTAAATCCAACTTGCCAGTCAGGCTCTTGTTAGGGGAAGGCAATAACTGTTCCAGATACTGCTTTCACCTGCTAGACCGCAGCTTAGCTCAGCTTGTAGGAACTGGAGAGCTCTGCTAAATACAATTAACCACTCTCAGTGTCCCTTGGGGCTGGCACTATCACTTGGATGAATCAGGATTTCCTTCCGATAGAGGGAGTAATCCCTACCCCACAACACGTGCCACTAAAACACAGGAACCACTGATGGGGTTAGAGATGCCTCCCAGTACACATCAGGAAATCTTAAAAGAGATCTTCATACTTGTACAGTATCAACATAATGGGGCTTCTTTTTTTAATAAAGTTTTGAGCTGTCACTGCAATTTCAGTAACATTCATCCAAGTTGTGATCCTGTTCCTAAAGGCAAAGCCCAAAGGGATTCTGAAGAGATTAAAACAGCTCTTTATAGGAGAACAGGTAACTTTTCAACTATCTCACACCATGGACAAGTCTAATTGTTCCTAGCAAGTTCACCTTTCACATGCCAGACATACCCGGAAGCCCTCCAGTTCTGTCCTTGAAAGCCTCTCCAAAGAGGGACTGGCCGTGGAAGCACCAATGCCTACACCTGCCTTCGTGGAAATACAGAGTTCTGTGTTGTGCCATAAGGTTTTAAGAAGAATTCCCTATTGAAGTCAGTATGCCATAAGCACAAAATTGCCTGTAGGACAAATCATAAAATTACAAACTAGACAGCTGTCCTACCATTGCCCATAAAAGCAAACCAATTCAATAAAGCTGCTATTTATTATTAATAATATAAAATATTTATAATGATACCAGATGTATGAAAATTGTCACACAGTTTCCCTCTTTACTTTCTCATTGGCAACAAGCCCATTTTCACAAGCTATAAACAATAACAAAAATAACTTTATGGAGATAAGACAATAGCAGGACTAAAGCTGGGCTTTCTGTGCAAGCATACCACCACATACCCAAAAGACCATTTTTGTTAGTCCAAGACAGTAGATGTATCAGCAGGTTGGAGAGTTTCAGGTAATCTGCTACATTCTCACCCTTTAAAGTCAACTGCAATACGCCTACAGGTTTCACCTGGAGCTGCAAGAGCCCATTCGCCCGAAAACAAACATTGTTTTAGTTACCTGTTAATATTGAACAACAATTTTTCTCTTTAGGCTATAGATCCATAATGGTAAAAACCACACTGTACAAAATTAATCTTCAGAAGAACACAAGGTAAAGCAAAACTCCAATTCTTTTCAGTTGCTATTCATGCCACCAGTATGATGCTTAAGTAGCAGTGTTTAAATGGCCTTTTGTCTCTGACAAAAAAGTCAGTGTTTTAGGATCTTGAAAGTGCCTAATTTGGGAAGTGATAGCATCAGATCCTCCTAGTTTATTAGACGTTAAAGTGCTGTTCATGATATGAGCTGTCCATGATGAGACCTCGCCCAGTTCCTACCTAGTGCTCATCACCTTCTGGCATCAGGCCAGACTACCACCTTCACTCCTTGCAACAACATACTAATTTCACAACTGCCTCCCTACAACTACTGCACGCTTTGCAAAGCCACTCAAAAAGTTCGGATACATTGCTAGGAAAGGGAATGGTAATTGCATTACCTTCATCTGTCCTCTTCACATAGTTACCAAGTTCTGCAAGGCAGGAGCTGTGTCTTAGGTCACACGCTCCTTCCTGCTCTGGCACTCTAACTTCTTTGTGAACTAAATGAACGAGAAGAAAAAAAAAAAAAAGAAGTGTGTTTTGTTGGGTTATCAAGCTGAACCAGCTCCCAGGGAAGCAGACACGCACAACAGAAGGGTGAGGGCAGAGCCAGCCAGCTGTGAACAGCAGCAGGGAGGTGGGACCACCCCTGCTATTGGCAGTCAGCTCAGCCACAGCACAAAACCTTCCCCTTGCCATGATTTGCACGGTGTCTAGCACAACCGGGCCCTTATCCAGTTAGAGTCTCTAGACCCAGCTGAGAATGGGAGATTTGAAACACTGCACAATTTCTAGTGGAAAAACTCTCACGGCATCACTTAAACTAGAAATGTACCTTTGCCATTCAAGTGAAACAATGCATGTCTGCTAATCCCGGTGGCTTTCATGCAGTCACACCAGCAAAGAACTTGACGTACTTTATGAAAAAAAGATTGAAAAAACCCCAAAGTTCCCATTACATTTCATTTCCCCTATTCATTCAATGATCAAATACATGGACATCCTCATTTCCACCCCACAAGCTTGGGTTTCCATTTGAAAACTGATTGACTGACAGGGGATAACAGATGATGACAGCCTGCCACCATTCACTTCTGGAGCTGGCAGGCTGGAGGGGAGTGCTTTACCAATGTACAAGCTCAAGAAATAGAGATGCCAGGCCCCAAGAGAGACTGCCCTGGGCTTCTAAAAGCAGTTATACTCTTCAGCTTCCAGTTAGTAACTGCTGCCTATGAGATTTTTTTTGCCTTGCTGGTGCTAAAAAGGGAGGTGTGTGTGGCATCACACCAAACGGGTCAGGGTTACTAATCGTGAGGTAGTAATGGTGAAAGTGCAAGTTTGCCACAAGAGTTAAGCTGCTAGGCAGCCCTGAAGATTGCCTGGAGAAGAGAACCGAAGAAAAGGACACTACTTTTCAGCCTGATCCCACTTCCAAACGTAACTATTGTTACTAATATCCTTGCAAAACTAAATACCAGCCCTCAAACTCATCTCCATTGTCCTGCCCATAACATTTCCAAGGCATAATCACTTCTTAAAACCAGCCACTTTTATACTAGTGCATTTCGCCGCTCCAACACAAGAGGTCTCCTGCTTTTGTAACTCAAAACAGAAGCCCTGATGACCTGGTTTTACATCTGAGTTTTCAGTTCAAATTACATCGAGAGTTTCTTAATGCAAACAGGAATTTATACCCCCCCTATACAACAGGTTCCCTATGAACTTGGCTGTACAGGTAGTAATCAACCTGCGCTGAGAAAACACGTTTCATAGACTTTGTTTTATTTTTAGCCTTCTCCTGAATTTAAAGGGGGGGGGGGGGAGAAAAGAAAAACAGAAAAAGAGCTGAAATGCAGAATCCAGCTGAAATTAAGTCTTTGGCTCAGTTTTGAGCCAAGCACATAAGAAACCTGTGTTAGATTGCATAACCACCTTTACTCTCTCATTTCAGTATGAAATCTTTGGAGTGCAATGAGCGTGGTGAAGTCTTGGGGGTCTGGACTGATGGCAGGCCTGTCACTCTTGGTTGTTATTATGTTGAGAAAGGCTTGCATCTCTCACCTCGATATTAATCATTAGAATTACACCATTCATTATAATTGTTAATATTTTACACTTTGGAAATTCTACATCTGGTTTCACTCTTACTAACCCTAGCATAAATCACAGTGTAGCTCGCAAGTGTAAAACTGGCGTGAGGAAGGAAACAGGACTGGTGTAAGAAGACTATCAAAGTGCCTTGGCCTAGGTTTCCTCAGGCAGGGGCTGGGGGGAATCAACTTAGCTGAGACAGAATGCTGGGAAACAGCGATTTTTCCTTCTTAAAGAGCTAGAGCATAGCTCTTAGGAGTGCAGCATTCAAATAAGAATCAGCATTTTGGCTAGAGACAAATGCAGTAATCACGGTCATGAACACAGCTGAACTAAATGTGTCAGCAAAACCACTCAGCAATGGCATTAGTCATGATAAAGGAAATGAGTATTTTCAGGATAGGACACAGTCAAAGAATACAAACAGAATCCTTTGTGCCTGCTTCCATGGAGGAACAAATCGAAGTATGTATTTGAACAACTCGCTGCTAAAATAACAGCACAGTTCAAGACACCCTTTAAAGAAACGCATCTGGAAGAGAAAGAGCTGCTCCATAAATTGTTGTGTAATTGTCCAGATGACCAATTCCTCTATCACTGAGCGGGAACAGTTTAGCAGAGAAAAAAGAATGGAATTACAGGAACAATAAGGGTTCTTTTTAAATTGGAACTCACACAGACAAAAAGTAAAAAAAAACTCTATTTTACCTTTAAGCGTCCCTAAACTTACCCTTTATTAAAAAGTGACTGGTCTATTCTATACTCTATGAAGTTGTAAGGACATGACAAATAGGACTTTGAGCCTATTTGTAAAGTAAACCACCTCTGCTTCACATACTGATCTTTTCTTTCAAGTACATTAGCTTGCTCTGTGTGAAGAAAAAGTCAACGCAACCAAAGAGATCATATAAAGATTTAGCAGCAAAAATTCCTAGAAAACAGATTTTTTCTAAATTTCATATCCCATGGAAATGTCCAACTTACTATGTAAGAACAACTGATATTAAAAGGGTGATGATTATTCTTACCGTTTAAAATTTGGAAGCACTACTTCCCACATGCTTCTAAAACAAAAAAATAGACAATAGAAGCATTCCACTACTCTGGTCACATATCTCAGTGACTTACAGCTGCTGATCATTAGCCATATCACAAGTCTTGGTTTCAAATGCAAAATAAAATGTCTAGTGGTAGCTAATATCCCACAGCTCGTGATTTTCTGACTCATGTTCTTTGATGTGTTACTGACCTCTAGTCGAGGAGCTCTGGAATTACACGGCAGAGCCGCTCCCACATATGCGGATGACATCCGAAGAACTATTACAAAATCCTAACAAAGAAGTGAAAAGCTGGAGGACTTTTGCCTCCTTTCGGCTGTGGTCACGGGGAAGAGGCAATGCAAAGCACAGACCAGCACTATCTGTAAAGCAGATGGCAGGTTTACACAAGGTTTGCGTGTGAGATTTGATGTAGGAACATCACGTGTTTGCCCTTCCTAGTTTTTAGTTTTAATGTCTTGTGACTCATTTAAACCTCTCAAGGAAAGTGAAGCGTTATTGATCTGCACTCAAGGATACAAGAAACTTTGGGAAATCCAGATGTGGCTACTCTTTCAAACTAACAAATATGCATGAGAGAAAAGGGAGAGATGCAAGAGAGATGTGGGAACCATAGAAATTCCATCCTGTGCTACCAAAACCTTGCCACGTAAACCAAATACATCTAGTCTTGAAAAGTTGACAACTGACCTTAAAACCCAGAGTGGCAAGATAATTTTTTCTAGCAGAAAAGGAATCTTACTAACACTCATCCCCTCAGGCAGATCTCTTCAGCCCACTGGCTTCCTGTGGTAGCACTAGCACTGGGATGCAGGTGCCACAGCCTTCTGGCACCAGTTCAGCAAAGCGTTTTAAACACATACTTAGCTAACACACTTAAGTGTTTTACTGAATAGGAACACAGTGAAGTGCACAGTTTAGGGCTTTACTAGGTCCAGGCCTACCTGTATTTAATGAAGGTAACTGAAGATTAGCACTTAATTCTTTCATAAACTGAGTATTAAAAGAACCCTTAGGCAAACCATCACTTACAAAGGCAATAAAAAATTCTGATCTCATTTGCATGGGTTTACATCAGAAGGAATATCATTGCTTTAGTAGAGCAACATAGAACAAAAAGAGAAAGTACTGGAAGTGTATCCACCAAGTATTATCTTGGAAAAGAGTAATTGCAGGCCAGAGTAACAGTGAGAGAAACAAATAACCCTCAAAATAAATGAGGGTTTGCAAATTCTTAAAATATGAAGACCCATTTAAAGCAAACCCATCACAGCTTCCCTGTCCAGAATGCTATA
Organism: Eurystomus gularis; assembly: GCA_013400335.1. NCBI lineage: Eukaryota > Metazoa > Chordata > Aves > Coraciiformes > Coraciidae > Eurystomus > Eurystomus gularis. The sequence continues at coordinate 29,665 of VZZY01001874.1, read as the reverse complement.
CCTCTGAAATAAATAGGTTTAATCTGGGCTAATCTTATTTCAGCAAAGAAAAGCTAAAGCTGGCGACAAGAAAATGATTATACTATCAAGTTCAATAAGCCAATCTATTTAACATCCCTGGCCTTGATTTTGTTTAGTAAAACAAGGTATCCAAGTTTTCCAGCAGAGAAGATAAAGGAAAAAGATGAGTATCCCACAGCTGCATGTAATGAGGGCTCCCTAAGTAATGGATCACATCCTTCTTGCTGTGAAATATTTGAGAGGACTTAAGTAGAGAGAATCATTTCCTTGAGCACAAGATCAAACTCACTTTGAAAACAGGAAAACATGGGAAGTATTAGGCTAGGCTGCAGGTTCAGTCAAGGGTAGATATTACACACTTCGTACCTGCCAAGATTTGTATTCTAGGAATTACATCCTAATTCTATTACCATGAAAATATTTCAGAAAAGGCTCTGTTCTTTAAAGATGGAATAGCAGACAGAGATCAAAACAAACTTTTTCCAGAAATGTGATTAATACTCATCCACTGATTAGGCTATTTGTCGGGAGAAAAAGCCCTGCTTGAGATTCCCCGCAGCTCTCTGGCCAGGGGCAGCATGTCGTGGGCTCTGCAGGGGCTGCGTATCCTGGATTTCCAAGGAGGAGAGAAGAGCCCTTCCAACAGCAGCATCGGAGCCAGTGTGCAAGGCAGAACATCAAAGCTTGACCACGGTGGGGGTAAGAGGGGAAATGGAGGAAAAAGCTGCTGGTCCATTTTTCAGAGAAGAATTACCACTAGACTTTTCCAGTTGGGCACCTCTTCTTTACAGCAGAATCTCCTCCACTCAGGCTGCTTGTAGATGGAACTTGGAAAGCTCTGGAAAAGCAGAAACAGTCTTGGGTTAAAGGCACCACATAAGGAATCAATGTCCTTTTAGATCCATGTCTGCTCACAATTCTTGAGCGCTGGGGCACAGATACCACTCTCTTTCTAGAGCATTGCAGGCAGAAACAGCCTAAACCCAGCTCCAGCCTTTGACACTGTGCTAACGTGAATAATTATTTGTGGAGCCAAATTAGAACTGGCATTTTTAATACCACGAGAAGCTGCATGAATTGGATTTTTTCCATCACTTTCTCGTTGCCAACATTTTGAAGTTTTCCCACAAGACAAAAATTACAAAAATTTCTGGTTTAAAATCTTGAATTGACACTTGTGAAATAAGCCATTTGATTTTGACAAAGGTGAACACTTCCCTTCTGAGGTCAAAAGTTTTTGTTTTGACTTTATTATTTTCACAAAGTAATTGCATTCTCATTTGTTATAATGCCCTTTTATATTATGTCAAAATTATGCAATATAATAAAAATTGAAGTGAAATTGAAGCGAAGGTCCCTGATCTTATCAAAGCAAAACTTTTCAATAAAACTGTCACCAAAGCAATATCTCTACATAAGACAGTTTGATTTAATCAAATAAACATCTTCCTTGACAAAAAAAGGCTGCAGTCAGATGATACTCAGCCAGCTCTTACAATCTCTATGGAAGATGCATAAGCAAGACTTTGTTCATGAGACTTGCAGCTACACTTGGAGCCCAACCCAGCCCTGATGCACAACCAGACTTGTACGCACTTTTCCAAGCAGCTTCAGCAGGCTGCCTAAGAGGAACCCAGCCCAGAGATGTGCTAAACATTCCGTGCAGGCTGGCCACGGAGCACGTTCAAACAGTTAGGGATGTGTAACCTACAGGTCACAGCTCTTCAGTTCCACAGTAAGGAGTAAACTGGGAATCTTCAGCACAAGTGTGTAACATACTAGAAATTAAAGACTTTGATTCTACCATGGCATCGGGGCCCAAAGCAAAGAGCAAAGGTTTTTGAATACATTGATAATGCCAAATTGAGTGTACCTGGGACAGAGTCAACAACACACTGTCCTGAGGCAGATTTTCAAAAGTGCTTCAGAGATAAATTGAAAGAACTTACGGAATCACAACACATACAAAACCTACAGATTTTACACCCAAAATGCAAAAATAAATTAGAGCAGGAACAGGAAGATCTGAGTGCCCCTAGATGTCTGCAGTGCCTAAAATCAGAGATATAAAATATTTCCATTTCCAGCCTTGCTCTCTTTAAATTTCTGTTCTTTCTATCCTCTTGCTGGATCCTAATCTTTCAGATCATGACTTCATATCTGATTTCACTGTTCATTACATCTTACTGCTCCTTTCCTCTCTGCTGCTTCAGTCTATTATCCCCACTCCATGTCCAACTGCACCTACAGAATTATCACAAACTTTGCCATTTCCTCTTTCTTACTCAAAGCTCCATTATAGTTGGGGCCTTCACACGCTGCTGGATAAAAATGTTCTTCTACTACTCAGCATTGAGGCAAGTGTTAAAGATAGAGGGCAAAAGGCTCTTTTTGCTGCTTCATATGGTGCATCTTGACATCGGTAGTCTATCTTCTTTCATAAGCAGAACTCCCACAGACTTTAAAAGGAGATCTGTGCATGTAGGCAGAGAAGAACATTGGGGTCAAGATCCACCCATGCAGATCTGAAGATCATTTTCATTAGCTAGGAAGTCAAATACAGGGGCATAAAAAGTTTTGACACAGAGTCATCTTAACTTGGCTGCGAGTTTCTGATGTGAAGAGCAAGAAGGTCTATAGCCTAGAAAACCATAAAGTGCTGAAAACCTAGTTACCAAGAGGGTAATTCCATTCTTTATGTAGCGTTTCACATTTGAATGCTAAGTAACCACTGGGGGGGGACGGGACGCAGCAGAATTCCACATTCAACGAAAGATCTCAGCTGCAACCACCAGGCACTTCCAAACATAGTCTGAGATTCTCTTTATCCTCAAGGTCTGAAACAGAACCTGAGGACAGTGTCCTGCAAAAGCTGGGTGTTGACCATGACGTTATGGCTAATTTGGCAATGGTGATACTGCTGCCTATCAGAGAAAATACACATTAACATGAGGAATTAAGAAACATCTCTGACAGGAGCATCTTGTCTCTATCCCATCCTCCATGCTGTGGAACACTTGCTCCAGCAGAGGACTCCACTTGACCAATACAACACAGCAGCAAGTCCCTGATACATAATTAACGTGCAACAGTGATTAATTAAGCAGCATCTGACCAATAGCCGGGACACTCAGCTGCCTTTGCCTGTCTCACCACACAAAAAACATCTGCAACTCACACAGACAGCTATTAATTCAAAACGTACCTCCTTTCCCCCAGCAAGCAGAGGCCAGAGGGGGGATTCCAATCTGTTGCACAGCACAGGGTGTAGGTGCAGCATTTCCATACACTCCAGCGTGCACAGCATGCCTGGAATTACACCCACGTCCTTCCTCTGCACACAGCGTGCTGTAAACATTCAAGTAGAGTCTTACAAAGTACACCCAAATACGCAGCCATCTCCATTTTTTAAAGATTCCTATTGCTTCTGCTTTGTACATAGCATATTTTTTTTTACCTGGCTTTAAAAACTTTTATTTTTGGATGATCTATACACTAGAAAGAATGTCATGAGTGATGATTGACTGATGTGCAGTTGTCTAGGGACCAAAATTTTAATTCCATTGCTTAATCACTCCTGTAGATTAGCTTATTAACAGAGGCCTGTTTATTAACTCTGCTTTGTGCCAAGTGCTTACAACGGCTACTCTGGGGTCCCCAGCGGAATCTCTCCACACATGTACCACAGGTAACAATTCCTGCTGATGCAGCAGCATGTTCCTCCTCCAGCTGTTGTGGTGCCATCCTGAGAAATAGGGTCAGCACTGGCATCTCATTTATTTCCTGATGCTTGGCTTGCATCCTCTTCCCTCTAGAGAGTGCTGTTCACAAGAGCACTTTACTTTAATTGCTCCTGTTAAACTCTGTTCTTCAGTGGAGGCTGCTCAGCCTAGCAAAGCCCACAGCTCAGGCTCTCAAGGAGAAGCAGCATTTTGGTTGAAAAAATACGCCTTCTCCCTTTGTCTCCCCTGGTTTTGCATGTCACTCCACCAATTCCATAACAAAACTAACTCACGGCGCCCTCGGAAGAGCAAAGCGGGTTTTAGTGCTGTGCCTCACTTGTCCTCAGCCCAGCAGCAGCAGAAGGGAACGGCTCACCAGGGGGACGGGCGTCCTGCTCAGACTTGGGCCATTATTCAAGAACGTCCTTGCCCTGAGCACCTGGATACCAGTCTTGACTCACTGGCTGTCAGAGACAATTCTATTTCATGTCTCCCCAAAAGATTACTGGATTTTGATTAAGAAAGGTCAAGGGCAGCTTTTCCCTTCCCATATAAATAGTATAACTTGAAGAAAAAACAATACTCATCACCTAGCAGCAGGACTTTTATCTCCACTTGAAAAATTAAATTGCCTGAAGTGATGGGAGACTTAGTGCAGCATAAGTACATGAATGTTTCCATCTAAATACATTCCGAAATTTATCTACATGCTACAATTTTAAGTCTCAAAAGCTGGGTTGTTTGCATTCTGTTCTCCTGCTAAAACACCTGTAAAAAAAAAAAAAAAGAAAGAACAAAGAAAAAACAGCTCAGGTAGCCACGTCTAAAACAATACCTGTTTGCCAGATCAATTTTAAAGGTACATTGTATTACTGACCTAGCATACAAGAGATTGAGATTAATCCTTAATGCTTCACTACTTCCCCCCCAAAATAACTTTCCCAATATTTGATTTTCCTTTGAAGGAAAGTGTGTCAGAGCTATAATTAGCTCTAGCTGCAGATTCCACATCTCTGCCTGGCACTGCGCTCAATAAAACACACCTTCAACCAGTGTGAAATTGGTATAGCTACACTGAGTCTGCTACACGCAACTGCAGTATGTCACACCAGCTGAGGATCTAAGTATACACGCGTAAGTGAGGGAAAAATATGTTTTCATCAGGAATAATAACGCTGCAGAACACAGCATCTTGGGCAGAGTAAAACAAATGACAAGTTCATAAGAAATATATTCTTCTAATTGAGTTTAAGGCACTAAATAACCACTGTCTTCTAACAGAGAATCGGATTCATAGTGGGTAGCTCTACATTAATTAGGAATAAGACTGTCACATGGATTTTAATGAAATGAAGTTATGTCTGTGGCTTCTCTAGGATATTAAAGTCAATTTATCTGAGGAAGACAAGTAATGGCTGGCTTCTCTTTTTGTAGAATTGGAGCACTTCATTGAGGAAGGTAGCAGGAGTTAGCACTGTATGAACATGCTCTTAGCTGTTAAGGTACAAATTCTGAGAGCCTCGATTACCAAGATGGAGTGGCAGAAATCCAGAAGGCTGATGGAGCACAACACAAATTACTGCCCTCACACTCAAGCACACTCACGGCTGTGAGCATAAGGTACAGATAGCACTTAAATAAAATACTTGGCAAAAACATTTTTCTCAGATACAAGCTCCCAAACATACTGGCTTTAATGCATTTGGCCATGTGGAAATTTATTTACCAGCACAGCTTGGGACAACTAATGCTCCACATCCTGTGTTGCTAAACACCACACTAAAAACTTTAAATAGGAGGCTTTTAGCTACCCTAGTCCAAAACCAAGACTGCCAAGCCCCACTTAGCACCTAAGAATGCAAACATCCAAGTTTCTGTCACTGAGTATGACGACCCCCAAGCACACTAAGCAGTTCAGCAACTACAGCAACCAGCAAGCTGCAGCAGCTAGTTTCCATCTGTGGGGCCTCAGTGGACCAATCCTCACGAAAAGCTACAGCAAAGCACACTGGTGTTACCTTCACCTCTCAGCCTTAGTGTTTCAGTGGTGAAAGCACTAAATTCATACACAAATTGAAAATTCAGATCCCCTCCTGTATGATAAGAAGCATGAATCTCCAAATTAAAGCTTGTATTTAAAATAATTAAATTTTGAATGAAACACATGAAGTTTCTCTTTTTAGCTCTAGTCAGAGGTAAGGCTGATGACACCAGACACCTTGGTCCTTCACCACTATCAAATATCTCCTTGGCCACTTCAGTCCCAAGTCTTCCAGGTAAAGTGGACAGGACCTGTCTACTGACACGTTCGCTGCACAGCCTTTCTAACACACAAGTTTCTCTTTTTCCACCTTTCACACCAGTTTCAACACAGATAATAAAGTTTAATTCTTCAGTCACTACAGAACAGAAGACCACAGATGTTTCACACCATGGGCCTGCAAACCCTGTGTGGCCTTTGCAGAAGTGCTGCGAGCTGGTGTTTGAAAACACAACTGCAGAAGTTCACTCAGAATACTTCAGTGCAATAAGGGCTGTAACAAGACAAAGGCAATAGCTGGTGTTTTGATACAAACAGGATTTTAATTCAATCCAAGTGTTTTCTATACAACAGAAAGGTTTTATACAAAAAAAGGAAGTGTTACTTCAGTTGCAAGAACAGGCACAAAGAAGTTTCCGAACTCTAGTGCTTCAGGAAGCCAAGAATTTTTTGTAAAAAAAAGCCATGTAAGGTATTGTTATAGATGTTATAATCCTGGTTCGGATCAGTCTCTACCATGTACAACTCTCCTGCATGGACATCCTCAAAGTTAGCACTGAAATTGTTAGGATTAAACCGAACCCATACGGTATACCTGCAGTCAACTGTTCGCATGGAATAGCCCATGATTCTGATGTCTTTCAGCTTTGGCTTGTCAGAGTTCCACTGGGGAGTGTCTGCAGGCCGGGGATACTGGCTGAAAGCAACAGGTTCTTCATTAAAACACCTGTAAGTGTCATCACACTCATCTTTCTCTTCCTCCACCTTCTCTTCAGAGGGGTTAAAATACCGGACAATGCTTGCCCCCTCAGTGCACAGTGCAATATGGAATGAAGTCTCTGGGCACGCAGGAGGAACTTGAAGGCCAGCAAGTTCAGCAAGCGTTGAAAACAGAGACACAAGCTCAACTACTTTTTTGCTTTGCCCTAAAAGAAACATCAAAATGCAAGTTATGGAACATGATGGTTTGACAGACACTGGTAGAACATTTTAGAAACTTATTCTGGTAATTAAGTTGGTGTTTATTGAAAGTGCTTTGTACTGGATTTGGGGGGTAGCAGAATCAAGGCAATTAAGGTGTGACAGCTAGCTCTGAAGATACTAGTCTATGCATTTACAATGTACTTTAACAACAACACTTTTTGCATTTGTTTCTCAGACGTGCGGCCTTCAAGACAGCAATATTCATTGCTTTAAAAAAGAACTCTTCAGGAAACCAAAGCTAATTCCAGCACCAATAGGCACGACAGCGCCTCCATTGAAACAGTTTCGAATGCCACCATTGTAAGTAGAGATGCTACACAGGGAACGTTGGAAAGACAGCAGCCATCACTACAAAAGGTAGATTAAGTATCACAGAATGGTTTGGGTTGGAAGGGATCTCAGTATACTTTTAGGCATCTACCACAGAAAAATAAATCGCCTGCTGTGTTAACACAGACATCTAGCTGTTTCCACTACAGCAGATCTGACCAAAGCAAAAGTTTGTGCCCAAGGATTCCCTTCGCCATCTTGTTCCTCAGCAGTACCAGAGGCACAGTCAGTGATACCAAGTCAAGCTGCCTGGAGGCAAAGTATCATCACCTCACCACTTCTCCTTTCTGTATATTCACTGCAAACAAAAACGAAATGCTGAAAATTTACCTTGAGGTACCAAGCCTAAAACATGACTAAAAGGGTCGATGTAGGGGAAGATCCTCCCTCCTTGATTAACAGGAGAAGTTGTCATTCCTGGTACATAAAACATCAGCGGCACACGTGTAGCAACATCAAAATTGCTGTATTTTGCCCATTCACCATGTTCTCCCAGGGACCATCCTAGATGACAAAGAATACAATTCAGAGCAGATACTGGGTTGTAACTTAGTAGTCGTTTCTTTTTCACTGTAAATTGACTCTGGTTGTTGAGGTCACTAGTCTGTTATCAAAAGGCAAATACTCTATATTTAAATGTAACAAGATTTTTCTCTGATGTGAAAGCTATTTCAACAGCCACGTAAATCTTGCAACTTGATACATTTTTATTAAGGAAGTAACTACACCTTTCCTTATTTCCCCTACTCTAGGTTAGAATTAGGAAACCCGCACCAAACCAGCAAAAAGAGGAACTGGGGTGTGTCACAGTGTCTGCAAGAGCCTCCAGATCAATTCCACAAAGCACTTATTTAAGTTTTGGGCAGCTGCCAGCTCTCCGATACTCCTGTTGATGCTGTAACTGAACGTCCCTTGGAGCCAAGGCTGCTATCTGTGCCAGGCTGCCGTATCAGGATGTTACCCCTGAGGAAGCAATAGAGATCAAAACTCTTTAGCTCTCCTCTTCCTCTTGGAAGAGATGCCAACATGACTTCCTTCCAGGCAGATTTATTGCCAACTTCACTTTGGGGGAAGACAAAGCAGCTCTATGACAGCTATGTTAACACATGATTTTTTTTGGATCGCTTTGCTAACCATGGTACTGGAAGCACCAACTGTTTTCAGTTAACCACAGCAAGGAAAAAAGAGGAATTCAGTTTACAATGCAAAGTCCAAATCAAAGTGGCAAGTCAGAAAGAATATCTAGAGTCAGTTTACTACCAAAATTATGACTACCACAGCTCTACAACTCATATGGGCTTATTTATACACGCACACTCGTAGAAGTTAAGTTAAACCAACTAAATATGTGACTTTAAATTGATTTAGTTAAGCCATATACTAACTGTTTTAAGTCAGCTAAGCCATCCCCAATTAAAAGGATCATTGGGTGGGTGGGTGTGTGCGCACGCTTATTTTAGTGAACATTAGAGTACTGCTACAAACATTAAAACTTGAGTTTTGTCCCACGATTCAAATTCAGGTTTTCAACACCAGGATCCAGAGTTTGCAAGACCTCAATTACAAAGGGGGGAGCCATATTGCAGTCAGTTTAGATACTCCACAAGCAGCAATGAGAAGTGCAAGAAAACACTTCAGCAGCTAATGAGAAAGCCTGTCACCCCCCGTACCAGCTGGCTTTCTACAAACTGTCCTTTCACAGCACTGCTCCCAGCAAGAGTCACTCCTTGGGTAGGAGGTGGGAATACAGCAAGCTCAGCCCACTGTCCTGGCAGTCTCATCACTCACTAGGAAACCCCCAACCTGATTAAAGGGAGGTCCCTGCGGGGAGACAGAACTGTGCAGCCACAGAAGCCTGTGTCACTCCATTTAATTAGAGACAGACTAGCCAGAGCAGACCAGCCTTATAAGGTACAGCAGCTCTGCTGTACATTATGCAAACACGCACTTGATTAATATGCCAGCACTGAGTTACACAATCAAGTTATTAACAGTGAGCTAGAGAAAGGTTTAAATACTTACCATGGTCAGCAGTAAAAACTACTATGGTGCTATTTGAGAGGCCTACATCATCCAGAGCGTTCAAGAGCAGGCCAACTTGCACATCCAGGTAAGAAACTGCTGCATAATAGCTCTGACGAATTCGCCGCTGCGAGTTAAGAAAACGGGAGAGAGGAAAAAAGAAACATTAGCTCTTCCCAAGCCACACACACCGGAGAACCGGTGAGTGGCTGTTTAAGTAAAGGATCTTACTCGTAAAGCTTTATTTTTAAAAAGTGTCTGTAGCCTGATTAATGTCCCAGAAAAGGGAGGGGGCAGTTAGAAAATTCTATTTATCTCCCAGAAGTTCCTTCAAGCAAGATATTGCAAACCAGTTCTGCTTCTCTCAGGGTCCAGCCAGTGCACCTGCTTTTGGCAGAAGTCAAGGAAAATCTTGCAAAAGAAGATCCACTGAGTGCTTGCTTGACACAGATAAACAAAAAGGAATCACATTATTTCATCAGGGTGATATTGGGACGAACTGGTATGCTGTTTTGACAGGATCACTGGACGTGAAGGTTTCTGATACAAGCAACCACCAGGTAAAGTAGATTTTTCATTGAAACCATCCAGTCAGTAATACAAAGAACAGATGTGACTTATGCTGATGTAGACAACAATGATGTATATCGTACAGGTTTTGGCTTATCACAAACTTATTTCTCTGAGTCTCCTTTAGTCTCAGTTTTCCTTTGTTTATGGAGACAAATAATACCATTGATTTCAATAAAACTGGAATGTAATGCTCCGGAAAGGAGCCTACATTTTAATATGAAACAAGACTCCTCTGTCTTTTCTAGCAGTGCCACATGAAGTTAAGCTAAAGAACTAAGAGTTGTTAATTCATTCCCTGGATATATTTTAATTCCTTTAATCCTAATTTAAATTAGGCCTTGTTCAGAAAGTTCAAACCCACCAACAGTGCAGTATGATAACAGCATGCTGCAGTGTTCACTGCAAGAATGAGAAAGTATTACAGTGATAGCAGAGTATTGGAACTACTGCCATGTTAGACCAGAAGCCTGGAAGTAATACCTGTTTGGTGTTGAGAAACAGAAGAGCAAGCAAAATCCCCCCCAAATTCTAAGCAACTTCTCAGTATCTTGGCAGTTGGGGGTTTTCAAAATGGGAATTTAGAGTAGCTACAAAGAAAAAGGATCACTGGAACAGGTTGCCCAGAGAGGTGGTGGAGGCCCCATGCCTGGAGACATTTAAGGTCAGGCTTGATGGGCCTCTGAGCAACCTGACCTAGTTAGAGATGTCCCTCCTTATTAGAGGGAGATAGGACTAGATGACCTTTAGAGGTCCCTTCCAACCCAATACATTCTATGATTCTATTCTATGAAACGAAAACAAACACAACACTGGTAGCTGCTAGTACATTCCCTCATACACAAACCAGGAGCACATACTCCTGTTAGTAGTTCACGGCTGATCTCTTCCTCCCCACCTCCACTAGCCTGACTGCAGTTACAGTGAAGATTTGCCTACAAGCTAGAGGTGACACTATGCAAGGCAGGGAATTCATAGTATTTGCAAGCTGTCAGTTGCCGGATACCTGAGAGCACCTAAGAGTTGCCAACTGCTCCCTTGCATTTTTAACAAGGCAGTTTGACCTCCCTGCACTGTATTGACAGCTTACCTGGAAGTCATCTGGAAGTGGTCCATAAGGGAAACTAACATTTAATGCTTCCACATCATCCCTCTGTCTGATATCCGTCCAGGGGTTGTACGCCACAGAAGGTAGTTTCTCAGGCACCCAGGGATCCGGGGCTAATGTGATGTTTTCCAAGGGGTACAACTTGAGAAATTCCTTTATAATACAAACACACATAAAGACTGTCCTCACCTCTATGGTCTGTTCCAAACTTTGCGTTGTAAAGCTGCAAATGCTTCCCCTTGTATGACCCCTGAATAATCTTACCGTTTACAAGGCTCCACTCTTCCTCCCCCAGGGCATTAAAGGTAGCAATACTATGCTGGTCAGCCCAAACCAATACACGAAAAATACTAAGTTAGTAAATACCTAAAACCAGCCTCCTGTACCTCAAAACAACACTGAAATAAAAGGTCCAACATCACTTCTTCTGAAATGAGTAGTTTTGCCACCAACTCAAACAGAGAATGGAGTACAAGACCTTGTAAGGCCTCACTGTGTCATACTCCATCACGGTGAACAGTATCTCCATGCAGCAGCAGTCATTACTATGGTGGTAGAAGCCTGGCTTCTGGCTGAGTGGTCACAGCTCATTCTCATTAAACATTCTCTGAAACGCAACACATTGGAAATTGCAACACAGGTAACTACTAAAGTTATGCCAAATCAAGGCTGGTTTTCTCCTTGCTTTCCAGAAACAACAGCAATAAAGACTTCTAAGATTCAGTTGGCCAGGGTGCTGGGCCATCTCCTCTAGACTGTGGTTTTGCCAAGGAAGTTTGGACCAGATGACCCTTGAGGTCCCTTCCAACCTGGTATTCTGTGATTCTATGATAAAGCATTTCTGGAAACAGCTTTGAAAAGCACTTGTCGAAGTTCCTTTCCCTGCAGGCTCCAGTTTCTCACCTGTGGGTACCTCAGTGGGATGTGTGGTTTGTGGTAACCGACAGCCAGGAAGAATTTTTGCTTGTTGGTTTTCATAACATTCAGCAAGCGTATGGCCTCCTCAGTGCTCTGAATATCAGGCAGAGTACCACCGGGCATTTCTGACACATCCACTGGGCACACCAAGTTAGCATGAAGCTGTCCATCTTTTCCCCTGCAAGTCTTAAAAAAAAAAAGTTAACTGTAAAAGAAAAGAAAAAAATCCTCTGTTCCATAACTTTTAAAGCAATTTGTTTCTCAATCTTTCTACCAACAAAATACTGCAGACAGGACACGAGAAGGAATTTCATGATTTCTGTGAATACTAAAGGTGCTGAGTACATTGAAGACAGAGCAGACTGCTTTCAGAGTTGAAGAATGCAACCTTCACATCTCTGGAAAAGCAGAATCCTCTCTAAAGCTAGGCAGAAGATTAAACATAGTCATATGGCAAAACAGACATCTTCTATGATGAATAGAGTTTCTAACCTATTAGCAGGAAGGCTGACTGGTTACACTACATACATGCATTTTTACTCCTCCTGATCCCAAGGACGCATAGAAAGCTGCCTGGAAGCTACTGACTCAGTTTCTGAGCAAATACCAGCAGCAGCTGATGTACAATCAGTGAAGAAAGATAAATTAGAATAAACGGTTGCCAGGAAAAAGGCAGCCTCAGCAGGGTGTTTAGGAGAGTTGCTAAATGAACATAAAAATACGTCATGGATGCAAATACTGCTGAAAAAGACTGGCTTTAACAGTAAGTGCAAGAACAAAGCATCGCCAAGGCTGGCTGTAGCCTCACGGCTGGAGCTCCTCGCTTTGCAGCATATAGACTCCAGCAGGTGATGCTGGTGCAATGTTTGCATAAACATGAAAGAGATTGTTTTGGGCCACGCTTCAAAGTAACAAATATTTTACAAAACTGAATCAGATGACAAAGTTTCAGATTAAGTAAAGATTGTTTTAATTATGATCTCCACCCACTCAGCCCTGAGCTCTTTAAGTTCACCAAGTCTATTGACAATCTTTGTCACCCACTGAGCAGAGCAAGATTAGTGTGGAAGTTGACAACTGCACTTTTCAGACAAAGGAATTCGTGATCTAGACATAAATTAAGATCACTCTTTCTTGCAAGTACTTTTATATCTCAGTAACTTGCTTCCAAATACTAATTTTGAAACACTTAATTCATGTGCCCATCCCGCAGATATTTTAACACCACACACAACTGAAGAGAGAGGCCTTCTTTTGGAAGGCTAAGAAACAGAGTATCAAACTGGCTTGCTATTTCCCTGCACAAGGCTGCAGTCTCAAAACCCACAGAGCATAGCCCGTGCCTGACACAAATATCCTGAAAACCCTTCTCTGTTAGGGTTCCACAAATCGCCCTTACCTTATCATTTTCGTACTTTTCAGCTGAAGGATGAAAAGGTGGAATGGACCAACTGTATGGATAGTCATCACTGTAATTGGATGAAACTCCTGAAAAGGGTAAAGACATTAGAAACTAACAGTCCACTGAGCCAGGAAGAGCTCAAACGCAAGTTTAACTTGTTTTCAGTTGCTGTTTTTTAAAATATGCTATATGAAGAAACATTTCACATTATCTTTCTTTGACAACTGGGAAAAAGAAAATAAGAAATAAAACTCAAAACGTTTAAGACAGACATTTTTCCCAAAAATGCACATTTTACTGGTGAAGGAGACTCAAGCCTCTTGAATCATAGAATCATAGAATGGTCTAGGTTGGAAGGGACCTTAGAGATCATTTAATCCAACCTCCCTGTCATGGGCAGGGACACCTCTCAACTAGATCAGGCTACTCAAGGCTCTGTCCAACCTGGCCTTGAACACCTCCAGGGAGGGGGCAGCCACAACATCTCTGGGCAATTTATTCCAAAGTCTTGCCACCCTCGTACTGAAGAATTTCTTCCTAAGATCGAATCTAAATCTATTCTCCTTCAACTTAAACCCATTACCCCTTGTCCTATCAGTGGGCGCACTTGTAAAAAGTCCCTCCCCAGCCTTCCTGTAGGTTCCCTTCAGGTATTGGAAGGCAGCTATTAGGTCCCCCCGAAGTCTTCTCTTTTCAAGACTGAACAACCCCAGCTCCCGCAGCCTGTCCTCGTAGCAAAGGTGCTCCAGCCCTTGGATCATCTTTGTGGCCCTCTTCTGAACACACTCCAACAGATCTCTGTCTCTCTTCTGGTGGGGACACCAGAACTGGACGCGGTATTCGAGGTGGGGTCTCACAAGAGCAGAGTAAAGGGGGAGAATCACCTCTCTTGACCTGCTGGCCACGCTTCTCTTGACACATCCCAGGATGCGGTTGGCCTTCTGGGCTGCACCAGCGCACTGCCGGCTCATGTTGAGCTTCTCATCTATCAACACCCCCAAATCCTTCTCTTCAGGGCTACTCTCAACCCACTCTGTACCCAGTTTGTATTTGTGCCTAGGGTTGGCCTGACCCAGGTGAAGGACTTTGCATTTTGAACCCTACTTCAGGGAACACCAACAAAAAGCCCACCTGAAAAACAGGATTAGTAGTAGTCTTAATGTACATCCTTAATTAGCTTTACTGTCAACTAAATATATCCACACAAGTTTAGTCCTGGGGTAAAGAGCTACCACAAAGAGGGTCTGTATTACAGTACTTTTCAACTCATTTGTGTTACTGCTTTTTAACTTTTTTCGTATTTAATTTGTAGTATCAGTCACACATTCCGTATCTCCTGATCTTGACAGCCTATAATGAAACGTGTACACACAGAACTAAGACAAGGAGGCTGTTCATCTTCAGCCCATACCTAACTTGCAGACAGATTTTTAGAATGTTAGACATTTATTCCCACAATCCCTAGACAAGATGTGAAAATATTCATTAGATAAGACTCATCTAATACCGTAATCTCTAATGCTTTAAGACTTAAGAATTAAGATTTAAAGACAACCTGCAATCATTGTACAACCTCGCTCATGACTATGATTTAGGTTGTCAATATAAACAAGAATTACACAGTTGATACTTATATGTAAAAGTCTCTTTGTGAGAATACACACGTTAGGCATGTATATGTTAAGCAGACGACAATTCAAACCATACCGGGGTGAAAAACTTTCCCCACAGATAGAGTCATGTAGCCATTCTCCTTGAAATACTGGGGCATCGTGGAATAGTTTCCTGCATGTATTCTCCAGTAGGAGTAGAAATCATACAGTCGGGTAGTATCAGGTCTGCGTCCAGTAAGAAATGACACTCTACTGGGAGCACACACGGCTTGCTGAGGAGAGAGACAGCCAAAAAGAGAATGGATTCAGAATAAAAAGCAAAACACATGTATGAACTGACCTAGATGTAGCTGGGCAAAACATCTGAAGGCTCAGGAACTGCAGCTGAAAAGCTGGAATGAACAGCATCCTGATTAAGAATATCAATTCCCAATTGCAAGCTTTTAGCAACATATACTTCTATCTATCTATAATTTTCACTCAAATCATCAATGCCTAAGCATTAAAAGCTTTGGTTATGCAGCTAGTAGCACACCGAAAAGGTCAGGTTGCATTAAAGACAGTGCTTTTGAAATCTGGCAGCTCACACTCCCATAGATTTAAGCAGAAGTGGCAGATGGACTGTGCTGACAAAAGCCCAAAGTTTAGTTGATCTGAACTGCCTTAACAATATGGATAAACACACAGAAGGTCCAGGTTATGGTCCAAAGGCCTCACCAATTCTGCTTCAGATTGGCAAGGGCCAAGAGTTACTGTTTTAAAGTCCTAATTCTTAGTCAGAATTAGACTCAAAATCTCATTTCTCAGCAGAGAGAAACTTGGGAATGTAGGCAGCCTATGCAAGGTATTCAAGTAAAGAGCAGTTAGGGACATTTTGAGTCCCGTGAAGAGTGTGGCTCACCACACAAGCTGCCCCTTCACAGAAGTCTATGGAATAGATTTCCTCAAAAGAAATAATTAAAAGTTAAAAAACAATCTTTTACAAACAGTAGAAAAAAATAATTCTAATTTGCTAAACCAGCATTTTTGAGCAGCACTTTGCTGCTACGAGTGAAAATGTTTGAGTGACATTACACTCTTCCAAGGGCTACATAAATCTAATCATTCAAATACCCTCTTTGCATTTCTCTTATCTTAGTAAAGACAGGTTCATACTGCACAATTCAGCCCAACCATTTATTTTCTGCTGGAAATACTTAAGGTTAATAAATACTTGCTTTTTCCAATGGTCTCCCTAACACCTACTGTGATAAAGCCAGTAGTTATCTTGCATAGAGAAAACATTTTTCATTGTTGTTTAGCTCACCTGTGCATACGCATTGCTGAACACAATGCTTTGAGAAGCAAGTTGATCAATGTTTGGAGATCTCACAAGCTTATCTCCGTAACAGCCCAAAACGGGACGCAAATCATCCACAACTATGAACAGGACATTCATGCCATCTACGAAGAAACAGAATTAGGGACATGTTAACGTGAGCTCCTGTAAGTAGAGGGTACTTCATGCAGATTTATCAGCTTTTAACCCTGACATATATTTAAGAAAAAAAACAAACCCTAAGATCAGCAAGAAGATCTAGTATCTTTGTAAGGAAACTGAAGCACTGGGGTGAACTCCTTCAACATGCAGGAATGCTTACTTGGCCTAAACAGAACCAGAGTGGTTTCTACTTCCTATGTCCTTGCTTCCTCCCACGGTATTTTCTTCAGCTGGCTACAGAAAGGTGCCATGAAACAAGGAGATATTTTGTAGTTCTACCTACTACTGAACTCTACAGCCTAGGAGCTTTGAGAGGGCTGTTCAGACACAGGTGAACCCCATGTAATAGAACATAGAACCCTGCTCCAACCAGATAAAAAGAAAACTTTTTTTTTTTTAACTAATTAATTACGTATATATATTTTTAAAACGCCTATGGTTCCAGCAGCGCCTGAGGCCGCAGCCCTTCAAGGGCTGCAGCTTCCTCACAGCCCGGCAAGCGGCGGAACGCCCGGGACCGCGGGCCAACCCGGGGCAGCTGCCGGGCCGGGCC
>VZZY01001874.1:0-12630 GCA_013400335.1 Eurystomus gularis | reverse complement strand
CCCGGCCCGGCGCGGCGGAGCGGGCCCGTGTGGGCCACGTCGATTCCTCCCCAAGTGCCTTTGGGCTCTTACCGGCCGGGCCCCTGGGGAGGGAACGCTTCGCGCCGTTCTGGCGGCTCCTGCAGCCACGCGAATAGCGCTGGGGAATGAGGAGATCGAGGGGTAGTGTTTAGAGAAGCTGCCCCAGTCGTACTTTCCTTTAACCCTACTTGTAACCAGCTCTACACCAGTTAACGCTGCTGTTCTTCAGGCAGCGCCGCATGCCAGCTACCTCCAGGTGTGGGGAGAGCAGGTTCCCGCAGGCTGTCGGGGGCAATGACGTTCTGTTTCACCGGCAAGTCTCCAATACCAGCGTTTTGCTAGGGGCTCGGCATTGCGGAGCGTCCTGGTTTGAGCTAAACCACAACCGATCCCCACAGAGCTCAGTCTTTTCTAACTAACTGCCCTTCTGAAGTTAGTGGTGTATTGTCGCAGACAGTGTCTGCTTCTAGCAGCGGTAACACTTGATGTTCGGAGTTGCCAGCAAGGACTGAGGTGCAGAAAGGCCTGTACCTGCTCCTACGGAGACCAAGTCACTGCTAGGCCTTGTGCACCATGCTGGCGTGCCACAAATGAAGGGGCCATAAGTAAGTGAAAAAGGCCACACCTGCAGGGAAGAGTGGACAGGACAGGGGACCCAAACTTGGCCAACAAGGGATTCCATTCCATATACGTCATATTTGGTACAAAGCTGAGGGATCGTAAGGGTCAAGCTCACTCCTTCAATGGCCATTGTCTGGGGAGGACTCTGGCCGTTCTTCTGCCTTCAATCCTAGTCCTCTAAATCCTGTCCCCATCTCCTGCTGAGTCCCATCTGGGACTTCCCAGTGCCTGCACCACAGCATCAGTGCTGACTGTCAGGGGAGCTTGATATTTGTTTTATATATATTTGTATATATTTCTTCATGTTCTTATTAATATTACTGTATTTTTATTGTTACTGTTTCATTACAGCTGTTTTATTTTTTTTTTCCCAACCCATACGTCTCTCTCCCTTATTCCCTTTCCCTTCCCCTGTTGGGAAGGGAGAGGGGTTAATAGAGAGCATCTGTCATTCATTTGGTGGCCAGCTCGGCTTCAGCCCGTGATGGTGAGATCTGAGAGTCAGCTGGGTGGGCTCAGCCATTTACCTGGGCCAAGGCTTTCTCCTCGGTGGCTACATGGAAGGCAGGGCCTTGCTTTCAAGACAATTGACATCTTTTTTCAACTCAACTCTCGTAGTGATCTAGAAGGCCAGAAGAGGACAGAAGTTCTGATCACTTCTTTGACCAATCCTTCAAAGACCAGTCTTGGCTTTAGCAGACTGAAAAGCTGTGCTCTCTCCATTGCATTAGAAGTTTCAGGAAGAACTAGCTCTGAAATTTTTCATGGTTTCTATCTTTAATTTTGGAATAGAGAACAGGTTTATTGCCAGTATTCCTGTACCAAACAAACTCACTCTTACCTATACAGGTGTTTCCCAGTCTGCAACCGTAAGATTACCAAAGACCAAGATGGGATAATAAAGCTGCTCACAACAACATTATAAAAGAATTAACAGACCATAACTATGTAGTCGTAAACATTTAACAAGCAGGTAAAGTAATGACAAATATTGAAAATATACAACCAGCCTTTCACTCACTTGCATGTGAAAACCACTATGACAATGTGGCAGCATCTGGATTTCTTTTTTAGCAAGTGTCAGGTGCTCCTTTGACTACAAATGGCAGATTAACAGTGAAATGTGCTGGCAAATATCAATGTCTTTAGGATCAGACTATTAACAGAAAAAATAAAGGGGAAAAAGCCTCCATTTACAGAAAAGCAATGCATCTCTAGTGGGACCTATAATTTTATTCATTTTGTCCTTCAGGACTGTATCAGTTGCTCTTTCTTATCAAAATTAAAATGTTGGCAGCATGAGTTCTCAGACAGAAATGCCCTAATTCATCCCTTTTTTCATACTGAGGACTAGCATATGGAAAGGAAATCGATAGTGGAGTGTGAAAAGTTCAGATAACAGAGCCTGCCTCATCAGAGGCAGGCAGTAGGTGGATTAGTCCTTCTGTGCTCCTGAGATTGTGCAAACTCTGGTACTTCTGCAACTTTGAAGTTATCTGCACTAAGAGAAATTGCCATGAAAACACTCTTACTGTCCAGACTTTCCTAGATGCTCCTCTGTTTTTTTGTCCCATCTAGAAAGGTTATTCCAAAGGAATGTAAAGGTTGTGAAGGCTTGTCTGGCATTTCCACACACCTTGTCACTTGCTCAGCAGCAGGGCAGTAGATTTACCAGATGCAATTAATTCACAGCATGTCCAATGCCTAAATAACACCAAGCATACACAAAACTTGATGCCTTCTTGAGATGTTGGACATACTGTGCACGTGCACATCAAATGGAGAACACATTTCATAAGACGAGCTCTTCTTGGCTAGGCTGGATCTCCTGCATGCTTCCTGTGTTGGGAGCTCGTACAGTACCTCCAGTACACATTACAGGTAGCACATCTGCACAAGTTCTCTGTACATGCACATGGGACATGACCCAGATACACCAGCCGTACTGCACATGTATTAAACTACGTGTACAATGGACAATATGAAGCAAAAATCCAGGAAACTTATGTCTCTGTGGAGTCTGAAGCAAAAATACAGGAACTTTACCCTAAAACCACCAAGGAATTCCTGTCAAATTGATATAAAATTTCCCCAATTGGTGGTTTCTTTCACTGGAGTGGGTGTCAATGCTTAAAACAGAACCACCTCAGAGCCAGAAGAAGCCTTTTTCTCACCTCTGAAGAAACTGACAGAACTGTGAAACCGAATTCAATCTAAAATTTTTGTAATGCAACATTGCTATTTTGTTAAAATACCTAGAGGGATACTTCAGAAGAGAGCAGGTTTACTGGAAAAAAATATAAAACCCAGGAAGCATAAGCCAAATAAGAAAAATATAAAATTCATCAAATATCAAAATTCATCAAAAATATAAAATTCATTTTCAGAAGTTGCCAACAGTACTGAAGGCCTTAGTTTCCTATAACTGGTTTGCTTTGCTAATTCTTCAAGAGAATGGGATAGAAAATAGCCTGTTTCTTTGCCCTATAAAGCAGCACACCCAAGGCTTGAAATATGTGTGTATGCACTCACTGTATGCTTACCAGGAACACTGGCTAAAATGGTCTGTCACAATCCTGTTGTTCAGTGGGATGTATGGTTCAAATGTCCAGTATATTATGTATTACACAGCATGTGCACACACTGTCAAGCACATATACTTTATCAAACCTATTACAATGAAGTTTGTTTTTATGTGGGTCTTACATTTCCTTTCTATGCACACTGGAAGTGCTTGAATCAAATCAAGAATGCTGTTACTACTAATTCAGTTACTACAGAGTACACAGCATGCAACCAGCTCATGAATATTATTCAGTGGATTTGATGATTGCATATTTTGGAATTAATTTTGTGTATAAGCAGCATATCTCACAGGTATCAGCAACTCTCCTAGCATAGATCAGCTGCTGGAAATGTATGGAACAGTGCCTCCCCAAGTGACACTTCTCTCCTCTTCATTTGGAGACTTTTTATGGAAAAAGCCAAGGAAATATTTTGCTATTGCACATGCATTTAATTACTATAATGCTTGCCTCTCAAATGCAAATATGCTAAGTGGTACTTGATACAGACTTCCTGGTTTGCCTAACATGAGTATTTAGCAATTAAATTAAGTTCAGTCCACTAGGAGAACAAATTACACAGGAAAAATTATTTTTCAAACAGCATACCAGTTCTGATGCTAAAAAGCAAATGATGCCAGGTGAATGACTGCAGACACTGAAATCACAGCCTTATTAGTATGTCTTTGACAAACTGGTCTCACGGCTCAGCTGTCCACTCCACCCCGGATGTATGGGCATTTGAGCTGCCTGTCATTCAGCCCGTGAACTAAACCACTGCTGTATTGGGTGTGATGAGTCAGGAGTGTACGAGGAAATGTTAAACCTAAACCTTGCCTGAGCTGGAGCTACCTTGTACAACACTCCCCCTTAGTCATTCTGCTAGAAGTCCCAGGAGCCCTTATGAATGTCAGTCTCCTCCACCTACCACCATCACGGAGTATCAAACCTGACACTTTGATAACTTAGCAATATGCTGACTCAAATACTGAAGGTTTGGGGTCTACAGGGAGAGCTTGCACAAGTGTTAGTAATGTAAATGAGGGCACCAACATAACAGCTAAATATCTTCAAATCAACTATTTTCTATGACAGACTGTCATGGTTTAACACCAGCCAACAACTAAGCCCCACGCAGCCACTCGCTTGCTCCCGCACAGTGGGATGTGGGAGAGTATCAGAAGAGTAAAAGTGAGAAAACTCCTGGGTTGAGATAAAGACAGTTTATTAGGAAAAGGCAAAAGCTGTGCACACCAGCAAAGCAAAACAAGGAATTCATTCACCACCTCCCATAGGCGGGCAGGTATTCAGCCATCCCCAGACAGCCAGGATCCATCACACATAACGGTTATTCGGGAAGGCAAATGCCATCACTCCAAATGTCCCCAGCTTTATATTGCTGGGCATGACATCATATGGTCTGGAATATCCCTGTGGTCAGCTGGGGTCAGCTGTCCCGGCTGTGTCCCCTCCCAACCGCTTGTGCACCCCCAGCTGCTGGCTGGTGGGGTGGGGTGAGGAGCAGAGAAGGCCTGGGCTCTGTGTGAGCCCTGCTCAGTGATCACAGAAACATCCCTGTGTTATCAGCGCCGTGTCCAGCACAAATCCAAACCATAGCCCCAAACTAGCCAATATGAAAAAATTAACTCTATCCCAAGCAAAACCAGCACACAAACCCACATGAAGACATGGCAAAAAATCAGCACAGCTATATTTTTAGTGGTAAAAATCCTATTAATGCAATTCTGTAATAAATGGCTGTACTATCAGACCCATGGTAGATCTGATAAAGTAGCATTTTCATACCCGGGGATGCTTTCCAATAAAGTTTCCACATGTTCGCTTTCTGTTTAAGGGAGGAATTCATTTGGGAACTGAACTTCCTTAGTCTTCAGACTTCTTGAGCCAAAACTCAAGAAACTAATAGGTAACAGTCTCTCAAGTCAGCATCTAAGGAATAGATTATAAAGAAATTAATGCAGGTATCAGAGAAATAATTTTATTTTGCTTTACAATGTATGTGATCAACTTGGTTTTCTCTGATGTTTCCCTGTGCTGCCAAATGGCTTTGATCCTCCTCTGTTGGACAGAGACAACGTGCCAAGGAATAGCTTCCAAGATGGGAATCAAAACTAACATCAAGATTTGCAGATTTTCATGTTCTTCTTTCCCTCTGCCAAGGACGATAAAGTGTGGTTTTTATACTAAGTAAATAAGGTCAGGCAATATAACAAAACCCAGGGCTTGAGCTGTGCCTAGGAAGGATGTCTCAGCTCTTTACGTATGTAACCTGTCCTTGCACATGTCCCTCAATGATGTCACCAGAAGTTGCATTTGGCTCAATCCTAAGGAATTTTTCTGCATTACTCCATAATTCTAAGAAAGCAGGTTTTCACAAACAAACAGCTGGGCACTGTGATCAGTTCACTCAAACTCTCAGAGAGCGATGCAGTTTTCAGTGAATCAATATAACTAATCACAAACAGATTCTAATTTATTTCTCATGCATTATAGAAAGTATTTGATTATTCACTAGAGGAAGCTCCTGATTGGCAAATTTATTTATCCCTAAACTGATTGTTTTCAAAACAGCAGTTTTCCTATTTTTTTTGTTTTATATATTGATTCAATTTATTTCTGTGCAAGTTGCTATGAAGAAAATGAGAAAGGCCTTGTTAAAAATATTAACACCTGCATTAATATCTGTAGCCTTCTCTGGCACATATGGTCAGGAAGTGACATACCTACAGCAAACATGGAGCTGCCTGAACCACGGAGACATAACGTTGATAATCTCTAACCAGCATTTTTATTTTTGAAAGACTCCATAACACTATTTTCAGAACCAAAGCAAACATACTTTTAAGTTGTCCGTGAACATTAGCACTCAAGGATAAGCTAAAAGCGCCATAGCAGAGGCATCTGCCCTAGACTTTCAGTTTGTTAACATTCTTATGATAAATGACAAGATACCATTGTAGTCTGTCCTTGCAGTCTAACCTGCAGAGCTCTGCACTAGAAGACGAATTGTAGGCCTTGGACAATACATTCCTAATTAAAAAATGCTCATTATAAGCCTTCATTTCATACGCAGTTGTGTCTCCATGGCTGCAGTGAGTCATGCAGCCCTGCTCACCTGCAGCACACTCTCTCTCCCCAAGTCCTAGGTTAGTGATCACACACAATGAGTTTTCCCAAGCCCATGTAGTATCAGAGCTGTTTCAAAGATACCGTTCAGGTTGACTTCAGAGTACTGGGCAATAGGTAAGGCAGGCGCTGTTACCACCACCAAAAGCAATGAATCAAAGGCACACCTCAGTCACGGTTTCTCCCATTTCCTGTTTGGCCTGTAAACATGGTAAATTAGATACTAACAGCTCCATCTCTGAGGTGCTGGGCAGGGAAGAGGTGGGTGGACTGAGGAACTGGAGTTCTTCCTGATTCTCCCTGCCCCCAGTTTGGGAAATGCGCCTACAATTCAGGTAACGCTCAAAGAAATCGCACTGTCCCAGGTGCTTGGTGAGGGCAGACAAGCACACTGCAGTGTAGCCCCTAAGAAATAACTTTCATGCACATAAGCATTGACACAGGCAATTTCCCAAGTTATGTGGTGAGTATGATAAAGAGATAAAGCCTGCAAAGAGGAAAGCCTGTGTAAACAAGGTGTCATGGAATACTACTAATGTGGGTAGCTGACAAGGCCTCGTCTATTATTCAAACATTTAGAAACTCTGTTTTGTTTGCTATTCTGGATTAATAGTTGCTGCAGATTTTAGAGGGTGTTTTGGATGGCATCCTCAGTGTAGTTACAAAATATAGCTGTTAAACCAAAAATAATGTGACCCCCATGTATTGTTAATAGTGGAATCGAACCGACCCTCTCTTCCCCCTGTTACAACTGCCTTAGAGGGGAAGTGAATAAGCTCATCAGTATTCAGGCATTGCTAACAGGGAGGTCACCTTCTTCTCTTAAGCAACTCTCCATTTCAAGCATTAAAACCTTGCAATTAGTTATTTGACAAGGACACCAAAGTACACAACTGCTTTGCTCTGACTAAGGGGATGCTTTCTATAGTGTCATTCTAGGAGTGATTCCCGCCTCTCATATACATGCAAACTGTGGGATGCAAAGCAAGCGTCATGAAAGCAGAAGCACAGGGGAGGATAAGCAGGGATCTGTAATTAGGCAGAGCACAACAGAATTTAAAAGGTTTGGATAAAGCCTTTTAGAAATTAGCAAGCAGTTGCTACTCTTTAGGATTCTTTTAATGACACTTTTTATCATGCTTGACTAAAGCAAACAGTAAGAACAAAAGACATAGAACTAGCAATTGTAATGGTGAGTAACAACGTCTTTTTACAAGATCAAATTCTTCCTCTCTTTGCTTTCTTCACAGTTCACCTTATGGAACAGATCTGTGAGGTAGAAGAATCAGAACTATGAAAAAACAAGTTTTCCTTGCTGCCACTGTAGACATTTCTTGCACTGCTCTGAATTACTGTGTCCACAGTAGGAGACTGCTTCTATTGCTATGCCAGGAGTTTCCAAATTCTCATTTGCAAGACCATACAAGCTGATCTACAGCTGCCCATGAGTAACACTGCTTCATGGGCTGAAAATGGCCTGTACCTGCAGAAGCATCCCATCAACGTGCCAGATACGACCTCAGTACACAACAAGCTCCACAGCAGGCTTTCTGTCCCACCAGGAGAAAAATTCTTCTTCTACCATAGTAGCTGTCATATACTGGATCCCAAAGGCCTCGTGCTGAGCTGAGTCAACACTTTTAAGCATGACACTTCAACAAGGTAACTAGTCCTTTCTAGCCCATCATTTTCCTTTAAATCCATGAGACTCAAAGGTGGTTTGCAGGAGCTGTTTGATGAACAGCTCAAACTAGTATGTCCTTTCCAAACACTCTTGCCTCTGTAATTTGTCAATAGTATTCTATGGTCCAGAAGGTGCAGGTAACAGCCACAAAGGGACAAATGTGTTCTAGTATGTGTTTGTTCAAGCGAAAGAATACTTCTGATCACTTTTGACATAAAAGACTTCTACATGTCTTTTCCAGCCTTAATGATTCTATGGTTCTATGTACCATGTAAAGTCAAGAAATGAAACTCATGAGCCACCTTTGCTTTGAGATGCTCTAGCAGCAATAAGCTTTGGAAAACAGATTTGCTGGGAGGAGGTAGCCATAGTGATAGTGGGGAGCAGCAGGATATGAAAACTCCAAAATCCATCAGGATTTAACTGGAAAACCAAGGAAGCAAAATAAAGACAAAGCCCCTGCAAGTCTTAAAAGGTGAAACCGAACGTAAATTGTAACTTTATAAGCATCAGCCACCCAAAATAAGTATTGATCTAGCTGTCAACTTTCATGAACATGATAATGTTATATGCCTTCTTTTAAAAATAAATAAATAGAAACCACTTTGCACATGCTCAGCAGAAACTCCAGCCTCAGCTGAGCAAAATTTTCTGCTGCTCCATGCACTCACAAGGGAGGCAGAGAACCAAGCTGCTAAGGAAGGAACAGTTGTGATCTGGTTACCCCTGCTGCAGTGCTGCCTCATGGGCAGTGCTCCTGTCTGCCTGTGGAAGCTGGCAGGCCAAGGAGCGTGGAGTCAACTGGAGGCTCAGATTTCATGCTATTTCAGTACTTGGAGCACAGAAGTGTTTGTTTCTTCACTAAGAAGATTTCATCCCTTTGATAAAAGGATGGAATTAAAGAACAGGGAGAAATGGAAGACAAACAGATTACAGCCCAAATTTTGCCCATCTAGAACCTAAAGTCGTGGTTACTTACTTTGTCCATCTAGGATCTGATTTTCCAGACTCTTTGTTGTTACATAACCCTATAATACAGGTTTGAATGAGCACAGCTCCTCATCACTATTACAGCAGGTGAGAATGGACGAGGTCCCAGGATCTCAAATACAGGTACCCAGTGGGTAAGGAATGCAAAGTGGGGAAAGAGGACCAGTGAAGCCTGGCTTGTATTCATAAAGACACAGGGTAAGATTCAGTTGCCTAAAGCAGAATATTATTTCTCCTCCTGAAATTCCTTGACTCCTTCACAGATCCTTCACCTTCAGCAACAAAAGCCTGCACAAGGTGATGCTTCACTAGACAACCCCAACTTACTGCAGAAATCGTGTGAGGAAAAATAGCACGTCATCATGTCATTGAAGAGCTTGGCTGTGTGAGAAGAACAATGCTTTAAAATACTTTTGTGTTTTCTTGTAAGATATACATATGTTCACTACCATACAAGTTAAAAGACAAATGCCTTAGGTGAAGTTGAAAGCCCAGGGAAGATAAATCACCTTATGCTGTCCTCTTACTTAGTCATCCTTTGTGAGCTTGGACTCCTCTTTGGACCATTAGGCTGGAGCTTTCTGATTTTTCTCTATTAATTTGGACAGCTCATAGATGATCCCAAAGTGTCATCATGCCAGATCTCAAACCTGAAATGAAGGTAAAGAAAAAAGCGCATCTCTTTGACCTAGGTCACTTTCATTCCCTGTCTTCCATCCAGTTTTGTTAACAATTGGTTTCTTGCTTCATGGCTGAAAGATCAGCGACTTAAGTGAGCTGTATGATTTTTAGATATCTCTGTGTGTTATTTCAGTGTAGTGAGATGTAAGGAGATTGTTGTCAAACAGTAAAATGGAGCAAGCAGCTGGTTAGTGTTTTATCTCTGTAGAAGCCATGTAAATTAGTCACAATCATTGACATTTAACCTGATCCTTTTCCTTGAATATATTGCAGAAGGAGCTATGCTATATCCAATTACTGATAAGATGAAGCCTGATTTATCATTGTCCTGCATCACTGGCTAAAGTATATGTTGCGCAGGGTTACTACACCAGGGTGCCAGTATTTTAACCCACGTGCTACACTGCTCCAAATGATTACACTGCTGCAAGGCATGCTGAACTGAACTCACCTCGTGTATACAAAACCCAAAACCTGTTATTTGATTTGGTGGCATTTAAGCATTTATTTTGTGCTATCTGGCTTGACTTCTGAAAGAAGCCCAAAGGAGTCATGGACAGAAATCTCACCTTGATCCAGACCAGCAGATCCTTGAAATTCCTGGAACACCTGGTCTTTGCCAGTACTAAAGTTCTTAGTCTAAATAATGCTTTAGGTAAAATTACTAAGGGCTTTTACTTCAAAAAGGAGAAACATAAATAGTTAGAAGCTTAGTGTTGCATGCAGAATCCCCATCAGTTTCCCCAGGGATCATATGATGGGCACAATCGGTGCCTTTAACTCACAGACTCTGTCCTTCTTGGTGAAAGGTTCCATTCCTAGTACAACTTCCTTAGTGAAAATACAAATGTTTAGTGAAGACAAGAGCTCCTAATTTCCATAACAGTTGAGGAGTCAGTCGCTTCACATGAATAGTCAGGTCAAGGCAAAGCTCAAATTGTCTTCCCTTCATAACATGCAGGTCTGATCAAGTAGAGGTGGAGTGGATGTTAACAAAAATCATAGCAAACTTAGAGAAAACACCAGCAGAATTGTACTGCAATTTTTAAATTACTTAGAAACCATGTTAAACATCCCTATATTTTTCAATTAGAAGAACACAGATTATAGAATTAAATTACCTTGTGTTGGACTAAGGTGATGGTATTGGTCAACCACGTAATGAATTTAATAGCAAAACCACGGGAATTTTGTATCAACTATTCTACCTGTACAATCAGCCTTAGTTTACTGTATTAAAGTTAAATGCAACTTTTAAAGGTAAACCAAAGAGATGCTGTATTTCTATTATGTAAAATACTTCATGTATTTTTTCCCAATTGTAAATGTATACAATCTCTTTTCTATTTATATAAGGACACTTCTACTGCAGATATATTTTTTGGTAATGAGAAACATGATAAATCTTTAACACAGCAAAGCAATCTCATGTTCTGTTATTCAAAAAACTGTTTGGTAAATTCTAGTCATAGAATAAACTATTGCAGGGCAGAAAACCTGCACTTTGGTTAGTTGCATTCAGAATTTGGATGACTATTACTTTCGGCAATTAAACAAGAACAAAATCTGAGCTGAAATAAAATATGAAAATGAGCACTGTGCTAACTTGGACAGACAAAGTTCAGTAGTGATTAAAAACCCAAAACTCTCCAAGGGCTGTGACAGGAATATCAATGAAGAAGTCACATAGTGTTTGAATAAAGCCATTAAAGGAGGCAAAAATCAAGTCTCATTAGTTCCTGGATCTGTTTTCTTTTCATTAAAGAAGAAAATGTTACCTAAAATACTTGATGAATATAACACACTGGCCAAACTAAAGCAATCTAAACCTGGGTCAGGTTGACCTGTGTCCTCCAGTTAATACAAAACAGACCTCCCTTTGACTTCATTTGAGTCAGTAAGGATACCATCACCAATGATTTTTGTAAAAGCCATATAAGGCCCCCACTTCAGTCACCATAAAGCACAAAGCTGCTGCACGGGTAGTTTGTTGGTGACTATGTACTGAAATCTCCAAGGCTGTAAAGACCTGACAAATTACCTGGCACAGGAGTTATGCCAAAAGTTAGAAACACAAGAAGAGAAAAACCTGCTGCTTCAATGACAACTGAGCTGTCACTTGAAGTATCCATAATTCTAAACATTCATGACACTGGAACATATATCAGCTACGGGACCCACAGCATTGATTTGGTATGAGAGGAGGGCCTAGGAGACTTTCGTACTGTTCTAAGGCTGACAGCATCTCTAACATCTCCCTGTGCATATGATAGCAAAAATGTAGTTTATTCACTTTTCTGTTTAGCTGGAGCTCTCTTAAACAGCCTTTGTCTCTTGGAGCTGAGTATCTCTCACTTGGTGTCTTCCTGAAGAGGTAATTTCCCTCTTATCTCAGAATCACGTCTCCACTGAGAAATTTATGTAACTTCCTTAAATGGTTATTAGTTCAGCTGGTCCCAGTGGCGTGACAGCACGACAGTGGGGCAAGTTAAACAACTGCAAACGAGTCATGTTTTGTGCTGGATACTATGCATGGGTTTTAAGAATAGAACATTATGTTATTTTTGCCAGGACAATATGTATGATCTGATCCACCATCAAATGGAATTAAGGCCTTGAAGGAAAGCATCAACTCTGATAAGTCATTATTAGGAGATTGATAGGGTTTATTCATAGAGCAATGATCCAATGCCTTCTTTTCCAGCTTTATTTCAACAGCTCTTAAACACAGTGGAAGGGAAAAGAGTCACAGAAAGCTCAGGCATAGAGCACCATAAAAAATTAATAAATTGGAAGCTGTAGCAAGGCAGGAAAAAGATTGCGTAAGAAAAGAGGCATGGAACACGACTTATTCAAATGAGCTTCCTCTCAACAGGAAGACAAGTAATGAATGAAACTAGCTGACCAGTTTAGGATGGAAAA
>VZZY01001873.1:0-27382 GCA_013400335.1 Eurystomus gularis | reverse complement strand
TATTATGTATTTATATATTTATATAAATATTTATTACTATTTAGATAGTACCTGTAATCTAAATAGCAATTAGTCACTCCAAAGAGAATGGCTCACCATCCTTGGAGTTAGAAGTAAATTCAGACTGGTTTCGATGAGGTCCAGCATGTCACTACATGGGAAGAGAATTTCCCTCTATTTCAGAAGTGTGATGACCGCACACCATGGCCACTCATTTTAATTATGAGAGCTAAACAAGAAACTTATTTCTCCATAGAAAACAGGCAGGATTTCAGTTAGCTTTAGGAATTACAATTTTATGTCATTAATGTTTTCATGTACACAGTTTAGGCTACGTTGTTTATAAACCAACATACCACAGGTTTGACAACACTTGTATTGAGCTGACAGTCATACATCTATTTTTTAGACAGATTGAGAGATTTTATGAAGGAAAGAGCTCATTTAGGAATTATGTCTAAGACTGTATTGCAAAGCCTTGTCTATATGAGTACATTAAAGGTGATAAAATATTTTAAATTAATGAATCTATTCTTATCTCTAAAAGAAAAGAAAGAGTGGGCAATTCATGCAGTTAGTGCTTAATGGAAAAGGCTTATGTGCTGATACATATTGTTTTGTTAACCTTCTTCTAGTTAATTCATTATGTATTATTGAAAAGCCTCTCACAAGAAGCAGTGAGACTTTCTTCTGTAAACCAGGCAAAAACTTAACAATGTGGAGGTGACCTGGACTTGTAACAACATAAACCAACATAAACCATGTTTCTCTGTGCCATCCACTATATATTCAAGATCTTATAGGTACAACCATTTGTTGTCCCTTTATTTTACAGAAAAAGGAAAAAAAAAAAAATTGGGGTGTCCTTAAAAGTCTCACACTATTCCTCCCCTGAAGCAGTCCAACCCTGACTTCTTCAAGAATCCAATGCTAATTGCAAAGACATGATTCCTATTTTCAAGTTAATCCATCTGCTCACAGAATTGGAAGTCCAAAGATAAAAATACACCAAACAACTGAAAGAGCATTTCACTGCACTTTTTGTAATTAAAGAGACTTAGTTTTCCTTTAATAGGCTTTATCAGACCTCTTGATGACCACAGTTTGTTTCTTCTTTATTTTCATAGTCTTCTTACACTGGTCAAAATCTGCAGATGAAAGAGAGGGAACGCTGATCTAAGTGAGGAGGTCTTTCCATTAGCTCTGGTGAAAGAATGAGAACTTTATTCATTAGCTTCAGTAGCAGTGATTTTACTCTAAAACAGATTTTACTGGAACAAGTTCAGTCAAATTCACCTATATTTTAACTGAGAAAGATTGGCAAAAAATCTAGCTCTTTTCCTCCCACCTGGCCCATTCTTTTTCAGCAATGTCTTTTCTGGTGTTAAAAAGCCATGCTTCTACATCTTTAAAGGTTTCAATATATTTATCCCCTATTTTTATTCAGTTTCACCAGTGAAGCATGGTAGACTGGATTTTCCATTCAAACATTACTGGATTATCTTCTATGAATATGAATTACTATTGTTCTGGTAGTATTAGGTACAATGTGGCAGAAAGATCTCAATGGTAACGAAAAACACATTTTTCACACAGGAGTGAAGCATGATATATCATTAAACCAAGGGATTGAGAGTTAAATGATCTGGGTCATTGAGTAGCTGTGGGCAAATCATTTAGAACAGCCTTCCCTAACTCTCATTTAAACCAGACACCCAATTTAGATTTCACATATGCAACATCCATGAAACTCAGGTCACTTATGATGCCCACATCTGAGTTTATCACACATGATTTATGAGATAAGTGTTTTTTCTCCCTATCTAAGATTAAACATGTTTTTGTTCTTTTACAAAGGTATATCATAAGGCTTAACTAATTAATGTACCGCTATTAGGTACCTACATATAGGTGATTGTGCCCCTGTACTCGGCACTCGTAAGACCGCACCTTGAGTACTGTGTCCAGTTTTGGTCACTACAGTACAAGAAGGACATTGAGGTGCTGAAGCGGGTACAGAGAAGGGCAATGAAGCTGGTGAAAGGGCTGGAGAGCATGCCCTATGAAGAGTGGTTGAGGGAACTGGGTTTGTTNACTTGATGACCCTGGAGGTCCTTTCCAACCACAACAATTCTGTGATTCTGTGATTCTGTGATTACTAAATAATAAACCTCTTAAAGATCTACAGATGAAATCTGCTGATGAAACACTATCATTAAGAAGCTGGTGCTAAGAAACATGCAACTCATGGTAGCAACATAAAGTAGTTCTAATGAGGTCATTACATACCTCTTTCACTTTCTCATTGGGTATAGTAGTGATTTAAACTGGAAAAATAATGAAAATACAGATTTTTTAAGTATAAGCAAAAAGTGTGAAAAGATACTGTCCATCCTGTTGCTGCAAATTCTGACACCGAGTGGCTGACAAAATCCTTTTAGCAACTGCATTTCTGTCTGAAAGAAGGCATTAAAGGTTTAGAAAGATTAGAGAACAAACTGATTTAGAGTTTAACATTATTCTCTGGCCTACTACATATAATGACTAACATGTTTTATGATTAGAGGGCATGTCCAGCCAGGATGTGGAAAGGTTATATCTGAATGATGCAGCATTTTTAATTGCTGAATATCAGAGGCACATTCCATCAGAAAGACATTTCCTCTATCGTTTAAGCTGCTTGTCTCCCACAAATGTGTAGTTGTATAGAAAAAACCTGCATTTTCTACCACTTTGTTCAAGAGTCACAGGACTTTTTAACCCAATCTGTGACTTTTAAAAAATTAGCTAGAACTACCTGCTGTCATAAAGAGTCTGTTTTTAGCAAGTTTTAAATTCAAAGCTGAAAAATGAAGGTCCTCCTTTTACTCACAGTACTCCTTATTTAGCACACAAAGACCTCATCCATGCCCTAGAGATCAATCTGGTCTCAAGCAGGCTGTGCTCATGAGTCATTGGTGTAATCATGTCTGCTTGTTATTTTACAAGTCCCCCAAAACTGAAGAATATCTTGGATGAACCAAGACAAGGAACTTGACATTGGTCATGAACTTGATCGGAACTTCAGAACTGGATCTCATACAGAAAAAAACGCCTTTGAAGCACAGGCCAAAGGAGACTCCAGTTCACCTGGTTTTTCCAGCTGAACTGTCTGCTGCACCACGACAGCAGAGAAGCCATTCCTCAATTTATTATCAAGCAGTGCCAGGACACTAAAAGTGTAGCACACCCTCCTCACTGCCTATTATATCAGACAGTTCCAAAAGCAGCACTTTAGAAATGCAACCTTTTAATGTGGACTCTATTTCTTTTCACTTTGAAAAAGACCCAAAACTTTTTAAAACCAATTCATTTGTATAAAAAGATTCTCAAAGGCTAAAAGCTTTGCAATACATTTAGCACATTATAAAGGCACAGTGTTAATTTTCTATAGTAGTGCAGATGATTTTGCTATTTGCTTTCCAGATGAGCACTTTCACAGAACATTCACAATGACTACTGCATTATGTAAAACTGTGTCCAATAAAGCCTTTTAAAATTTTTTTTCTAATGTACATTGGATTTAGTTAATGTAAAATCTAAAATAATGTCACATCATCAGTTATATTTCAATGTAATTCAATATCATACATAACTAGAAACTATAGAATTGAAGTAGTGTTATACTTCCTGGCTGAGGTAGGTCCACTCTGTCCCAGCTGAGCCATCATAAATCTTCTGAGATGCACATATTCGAGGATGCTTCCTTGAGAAGTGCTAAAGTCTACAAGGATTCTTTTTTTTCTCCCAAAGGATCATGCAATGTTTAGTTACAACTTCTGTAATTTACCGTATTATATAATGCAGAGTTGGAAACCTGCAGCGGGCACTAGAGGGAAAATATGCCACTGTTCATCTCACAGTGGACTGGATTCCCTGACAATTTAGCTATGTGGTTTTATTTTAAAAGATAGTTGAATGGAAACAGTACTTTGAAAAAAAAAAAAAAAAAGACGTCACCCATAATAAAAAAGCAGCTGACAAGAAAAAAGTCACCATAAAGTAGCAACTTTACTGGTCTAGCAAAGTGCTACCTTTGCAAGGCAAAAGCATCACGAAGACTTTAGCATCTAAATAGGAGGGAGCTTAATAACCTGCCACCCTGTTCAAATTGCAACAAGTAAGACACTGAAATACTTTACTACATTAGAAAATTTTCAAAATGAACATAGATGTGTGTACTCCATAGAAGTGTCTATCAGCACTGATAAGCAGAAAGATAATAAATTACATCAGTGTGATAGCTTTATTATTTCTGGTAACCTAAAGTACATAGTAGTATCCAAGTTGTGCTGAAGACCTTCCTTCCTATAAACTGAGGGTGAATGAGTCGCCATGTAACATCTTTCACTACTAGAAGCACTGGAAAGTACATAAACAACCAATATGTACTCCATTATCAGATACGATGTGCGCAAATCTAAAGCAGATTAAAAGAATCCTTCTGTCAACAGTTCATGACCTGAGTATGCAAAGCATGAATAATATCCTCTTTTTTTTCCAGTCAGGGACTTGTTATTCTGGTTTTTACATTATAAATACTGCCAGGTACAAACCAGCAATGGTTTCTATGCTGCCTAGAATACTCAGAGTGGATGGTTTCCACATGATAAGCCACCGTCATAAAAAAATCTGCAAATTCCAGACAGGATAAAATGAGGAGACAGACTGAAAGCCCAGGAAAGTAAGGATCACAGCAGCAGACCCTGGTGGAGATTGCCACTCCTTTACTCAGCAGGATCTCTAGTTCTACAAAGCAGTACTGTCTTTCATAATAAACACTCCATCTTCTAACCTAAGCAGCAAAACTACAGCAGAGCAGTCCATCCCCGCTCTACATAAGATACCTATTCTACTGAGTGTGTAAAAAAAAAAAACCCCAAAAACTCGACACCATTCTGGATGGGAGAGAGTTTAGAACAGTGAACTGGTTAAAGCTGGAAAACAGAGTACCATAACATTTTGCAAATTGCTTTTAAGAATTAAAGAAAAAAAAAAAAAAAGAACTCAGCTATTGAAATACCAACTTGCAGCAAACTGCTTTCATTACTTGGTTAAAATTTTCTTGTAGAAACTTACATTACTTGTGGCACAGGATCATGACATGTGAAGATATAAAGGGACATTAGTGAAGAAGTGCAAATCCTGGGATTTCAATCACTTGAACAGACAGCTGTCATCTCAAATACAGTGTCAGTTAAAACCAGCTGCTGCAAGTATAATTGAAAACATAAGCTTAGTGAAGGAGATCATTGCTGTGAACAGCTATTCTCCAGAGCTCTTGTTAACTGATGGATGGCATGCAAAATTCCTGAAGGAAAACCAGGACATCCTTGAAATAATTCTACCTGTGACAAACTTCTATAACAGAAACAACTCATTTACTCACTCAGAAATGCAGACTGACAGACTAGATCCCTGAATTACAGGGTCTTTGCTCTGGTGTTCTCTTCTAGAAGTCAGCCAATGTATCATAAATCAAATGGAACAGTATGATTCTATGAATTACATCACCATGTTGAAAAGCCTAAATTTTATTATTTTTCTTTTAATTCACTTCATATGAATACAATGTTCTGGTAGTAAAATGGTCATACTCTGAAAATCATAAAATTGGTGGCTTAGATTCTACAGTTTGCAGGAAAACCTGTGAATCCACATAACTGTCCTGATCTTAGGGAAACAAAATGTGCTGGAGCATGCAGGATCACTCCTAGAGCCTACTTCCAGATAAACATCTGTGACCAAAATGATAACATGGATATGATAGCCCAGAAAGGTTACCTATGGTTGCAGCTAAAAAAAATGAATAGGAGGTTGGCAGAAGATATTTAGATGATATTTTGATGTATTGAAGTGGATTTGATTCCATAATTAAAAGCTCAGTCAACCTTTACATATTATCTTTTAGTGGTCACTCTGCTGAAGGGGTTAATGGAACTGGTAAGGAAGGTAATTAACTAGCTTAGATATTAATGGAAATAATCTCTGAATTTCAAGACACAATAACATGAACACAGGTGCTTCAAATGTTCAGTTACAGAAATCTCAAAATGACAACAATAATCAGATAAACACAATTGTCTTATAGTACAAATGCAAATCATGAAGGCACTTCTGTAGAGAATACATTTATAAGAAAAAGGTCAAAGTCTTAATTTAAGCATACCTTCCATGACTGCAAGGATTGACTTTAACAAGACAGCCCTAGGAATTTGAAGCCTGCTCTATTTGTTAGCCCATCGTATTTAGTATGTTTAGACAATGCAATTAATATCCAGCTATTTCCAGAGTTTTCAAGCCTCCACAATTACTTTCTAAATGGAAATAACTTTATATGAAGCTAATATTTGGAAATTTGTATTGTCACTGATAAAAAACAAGATGGTGCATACAACTGCTCTGCCATAGGCAGTATCTAGAAAAAACAGGCCTGGGAAAGACTCGCTTTGGGTGAAATTCATAATCTGTTACACGCTGCCTGAATGATGAAGAATATAGATTTTGTGATGCTGTCATCTGGTTTCCCCTTATCTAAACACAAGTGCAAGTTATAGGAAAAGGAAACTCATTTTTATAGAGCATGTTATTCTTGTTGGAAGCTTGTTCACAGTGGTAACTACTCTATTGATGCAACAGCTTCTATTCCAGTATTTCATTTAGAGGAAACGTCTGCAAGAGTCTTTACATCTACAAATGTATTACACAGAAACAGGATGATGGGATAGATCATTTCTCTCAACTTATACACCATCCCCCTCCAAACTCTTAATTCCTTCAGACTCTTTATTCAGTAAAGCTTTGATAATCTTAGATCAATGCTTGATATCCTAGCTCAGGCAAAACACAGCTTTTGCTAACCACTCCTTTCCAGCCTCTACTCACTGGGGATAGAAGTAAGTCCATAAGAAATTATCATAGCTGAAATTTGCAAAATTGTGTTCCACCCTGCTCTACAAAGCCAAAAAACCCCAACAAACAACTCCAACCTCAGTTCATAACTGACTTCGCTGCTTCTGCTTAAGCAGGACTTTGCAGCTGGGCTAAAGAGTTTCATGAGCAGATTGGGATGGAAGGGGGACCCTGGAACAAACTGAATGTGTTTTGCCATTGCCATTCTCAGTGGAAACTTAGTATTGGTTTGATTCAATTAATTGTAATGCAAGACAGGAACAAGGCTTGTGGCATAATGGGACTCTAGTTTTGGAAATACGGTTTTATATAATCACAAACATATGCAGTAAAGAATGCTACAGGCTGATTTTCCAGTTTTAGCTCAACTTGAAAAATGTAGATGATCTTTCAAGGCAATAATGAGATAATTACTTTTGTGTGTTGAGAAGCGTAGGTATAACACACTGACAAGCATGTCTCTTCCTAAGTAAATGTATTAAAATTAAATAAATCTAATGAAAATAAATCAATAGTAGATGTCTTCAAAACCAGATTTTTACTGATGAGATAGTAATGTTCCTGTTCAAAGAAGCAGTTTATTTAAAACTTGAATGTTTAAATGTTGTTATGCTTGAATAACACTACATTTAGAAAATACAAGAAAAAGGATTATTTCAATCCACACATTATTTCCATGTGAGGATGTACACAAATTTGGCTTTGGATATATCTGTAAGATTTTGATATTTAAATTTTATCTTTGCAATCTCTATCTATTTGGATTCAGAATGTTTGAAAAAGACATAGCACATCTTGTTAAATTATTGTATAGTATAAAGCTGTCTTTAGACAATTAGATAATCAGCTGAAGAAATTTCTATGGAAAGAAATCATTGGGATAAAAAAAATCTGAATTAACAAAAGTTACATTTTTAAGTATATGCTTTTCGTTTATAAACTGATAGTGAAATCATTATACTCTATAGCAAGAAACCCTACATTACTAAAGATACAGCATCACATCCGTAATCAGTTGGAAAAGCAATTCCAGCAACCTGGGAAAGAGTCTCAAATTCAATTCCAAGTGAAGTCCAGGGACTGAAAACTTCACAATAGCCTTTAGTCAAGAGGACACTCTAGAATACATAAATGTTAAGCTTTCAGATTTCATGCTGCCTTCTCGGCTACAAAGAACGAAGACCATATATATAGCTGAATTTGTATGTTCCAACTTACTTCGAAAACTATAATCACATTGTACTACTGAATTCCATAACCGCTTTGCTTTATGAGATTTCAGATGTTTGCTATGCAACTTTTGATGTTTCAGGCATTATCACATCAGCTTCTTGAAATCAGCTGCTGACAGAAGTATTTTCTTACAGTATTCACTCCTTTTCAGTGTCTACCTCTGTTCTAGGTATACATACAAGACAAAAAACCCCACCACAATTAAAAACCAAAACAAAACACCAGTGTACCCTCATTTACTTTTTAACAGTCTCCTACAGACTGCTTGCCTCCCAGGACCCTTTCCCAGGCTCTTGCAGATTGCTGAGGTGGAGGCAAGATAGCTTGGAAATCCAGGTACTAACAAATGAATAGTCAGGGTTAGTAAATGATAGAATATTAGATCTCTCCTGAAACTAGACTCATGCTGGCACTAACATCATGCTTAACATGTGCTGCGTCATCTCTTTTAAATTATTTTAGCCTAAACCTCACTTACTTTGGTAAGGTTTTATTTACCCTTTATTAAATGAGCTCTGTAATTACTGTGTCATTTAAAAATAAGCACTTATGCTTTGTTATTATACTTAAGTCATACAGACATTTCAGGAAATGCACAACCATGTTGTTCTTGGATCTAGGATTTCAGGCAAAATTATCAAGATGACAGCAAAATCAGCTTCTTGAAAATAATCCTGGCAAAAAAAAAAATTACCTTACTACAGAACTCTAGGCATTCAATTCAACTTGTAAAATGTATCACCAAAAAATGTCAGGAAAGAATAAAGCAGACTTTTAACCAGGTCCCTGCTTTTATTACCAGACAGGTGACTGTGAGCAAATTTCCCCTTGCTAGTCAACATTTTCATGCCTGAGGAAACGTGGCTGGATTTGGGAGCTACTGTTAAATACTGCTACAATTTGCTGCCAGTGTTCAATGATCTCTCGCCTCACCATGCAACGACTGTCCTTGCCTTGGACCAAGTGCCAGCATGGACAAATTTCATTTTTTTCCACCGGGGAATGGCGGTATTCCACATAATTTTTGATTTACTGTTGTGGATTGTGATATTGTTTATTTTATTAAGATATAGCATACTTGACAATTAATATAGGATGAGTGACAGCTCATCTGACCCTAAGCATTAAAGCTAAAAATTTTTGACTACCAAAAGAACTAGGAGACCCATTTTTTAAAAGGTACGAGTATTACTGTTTGATGTTTCACATGAATACCCAGCAGACTCTGTACTTGCCTTCATACAGTAGTTGCTTAACCTTCACTAATACCTGAAGAGGTATAAACAAAACTGGACAAGTGTGGGAACACAGTTTCAAGTGTTGATTGCACCAAAACCTTCTCTATGTTAGTGATGTGCCAGCCCTACCATTGACAGTCACTTTCTGCAATAAGATGAACACTAAAGTGCCTTCAAATCACCATATTTAGTCAGTTTACATCAAAGTATGGTGTGAAAATATCCCTCAGTATCCAAATACTGGTTAAGCAAACCTGACAATCCTGACATGAAACAGTTTCATACAATTAGAAGTGTGTCTTGGGATTTTTCTTTAAAAAAAAATAAATCCAATGAATAGTTCTGAAAAGAAAGAAAAGAAAATAAATGGTTCAGATAGAAGACTGATTGTAGTCCTAGAAACTCTGTGATAAGGTGATGTGTTTTCTAAATCAGCTTAGGACCTGCAAAGTATGATTTCTGTTCTGTTAGAAGATACCTGCATCTTTACTAAGTTCGCCCACTTTGCTTTTTAAGAGCTTCCTTTGCACTTTACCTTAGTAGGAATACAAATATATAATTAAAAGGAGTGGTGGAACACTTACATGGGTACTGAACACTATACAGAAAGCTAAGTCCAAGGTGGAACCACTAAAAACAGGGGATGGGCCATGAGACAGAGGGAAGCTAACAAGTGAGAGTGATGCCCCAGCCCCCTAGGTCTATGGTGCTGGTCTAGACTGGACTAGAGGATCTGATACCTAGATTGCTGTATGTGTGCAGTGTGCAAGTGCCATAAAGTAGCAATCACTATTTTCACCCTGGTTAGTAAACACATTTCAGATTGTATGTCATTCAATATTGGGGTTATAGTCCTGTGGCCACGTAATTGGCCAGCTGTGGATTTTCACCCTGTTAGAAAACCCATGCTGAAACAAAACCAATGCATTTTCTTTGCATCTTCAATAATCTACAGAGGATGCTTAATCTTGTGCCACAGATTGTAGGGTTGAAGGAAAATGAGATCCATGTGAAAGGAAATTTATTCCAACTAGATAATGAGAACCTTTATCTAAAGAACATTTTAAAATGATGATGATACAAAAGCCAAAGTTCATAAATCTAGATTCAGAACAATAATTCTCCTAGCAACGATCCACAGTTTAAAAAAATTCTCATTCATTTCAAACTGTATATAAGATTCAAGTGCATTTGTTGATAGTAAACTTCTCTATATGCATTTCTATAGATATGTATTTTCTTTATCTATATTTTTATAGATCCAGCAGATGAAAGAGTTGGGAAATACTAGTTTCTATTTTTTTTCCCCACTCTTTTCTCTCTCTTGCTCATCACTTCACAGTGATCTGCTTTTAACTACAAAAATATCACCTTATTTTTCTCCAATGAAATTTTATTTTTGAATATGGTCTCAAAAATCTGGAGTGGGTAGGGAAAACTAACTGAATCACCAGTTCAGAATGCCAAAAACTCTCAGACTTGCTAGAGCCTAATGAAGGCCCCAAGGCTTAACAGGAACAGAGGATTTTTTTGCCTTTCAGGAATTCTTTCACAAATTAAACACTCAAACAAATAGGTCACATAACTCTAGAGATTTTTGTTTTCAAGTCTACTGCCTGCTTTTATATTCAAAGAACATAGTAAATAGTATTTTTGCTTATGACTTGCCAAAGCTCCTGGCATAATGGGAATACAAAAGCAAAATGTACGCTCATTCCCTGAGCACTGGGGTTTGCATAACATGTTTTGCATATTAAACAATACTGACAAAGTGGTATATTTAATCTCCCCATAAAATACAGGCTGGTGTTCCCAGGTGCCCCATGAGCAGTCTTTATTTGAGCAGTTCCATTAATATCATTGGAATTCTACATGTGTAAAAGGGTACAGTTTGGTTCAGCTGATCAGAGTGCCTTCTATGGGAAAATACCCCATATGTGTTAGTATTATGGAATATTCCCACTAAAAAAAATTAGCCCTACATTGAAAGTTTGAAAGATTAGGTCCAACCAAAAACACTCTGATGGAATAAGAATTCAAAGACAAAGGATGCTATTAAAACCACTTTGCATCTTTCTTTTCTAACGTAGAACTCTATTTCGATTAGAAATTCAAACAGCTGTTCTGATGTCCTTCTGATATCTCTTAACATGAAAAAATAGAAAAAGGGAGGTAATATGATTATATTTTAAAGTATAACTTTCCAAAATCCATCTTACACAGTTACTTTAATTGTTTAGTTTTATTTTTTTCTGAAAGAAATATTTTCTGTATTTCTTTAGAAATATGTCAGTGAGGGAATTTCAGTTATATAGAACAAGGTTACTTAAAGATGGTACAGAAATTTCTGGAACACAGCCCTATCTTTATACAGCAATAGACAACTGCAATTTCATGAATATGTAATTTTAATTTACTACTGTAAATTTTATCGAGTGCAGTTGACTAACAGGAAAGCTGAATGGATTTTAATCTTTAGACCTCAGCTGCAAGTTGGCAATTTTGTGAGGTGTGATTTCCATAACAGTTCCTACTGTTTACAATAAACCTTTTATCACTGAGAAAGTAAACTGTATGCAGAGACTCAAAAATTGTAAGGCACTTAAATCTTTTCCTCTACAGACTCACATTTTTCAAAATTTATTTTGTAAATTTATTACTAACAGGCAACATATTTACTGTGTTGATAAACTACCATCACTGCAGGTTCCCAGAACAGTTCTAAAAATATAACTAGTACTTATTTGTAATCAACTTGTGATGGTATGGCCTCAGAGTATCAAAATGACAAAGATGAAACATTTCTTTTCCTTCAAGTTGCACATAGCTCTGCCTCCTTCAATAATTAATAGCATGATTTTTTATTTGTAGTGTTGACTTGAATTACAAGATATCTCATTCAGGAAACAGCTGGATCAGATGAGCCCAGGTGAAGCTTCCCACAGAGATACTCAAAACTCCAGCATGTTTACAAGTGTGGATGTTTGCAGGATCGAGCCTTGACTACTGGTAGAGATTGTAGGACTCAACAGGAAAATACTTTAAAGCTCCTATTAGTTCTTAAAAGAATCAATAGTGAAAATGAATTCATGTGGTTCACTGTTGCTAGTGCATGTCCTGTATTTCTACTCTATCTTTGCCTTAAAGAAGTCCACGTCTGTGTATATGCAGCAAGAAGCCAAGCTTAAAAGATAACCTTAGTCAGATATTTCACTTCACAAATAAAAAACAACATCCTTCCTAACTTGCAAAGCTGTTCTAGGAAATAAAAGACAAGCTCCTAAGCTAGAAAAGACAGAGGGGGACATACAATATCCAAATACTTCTGAGTTAACTAGTCATACATAGGCATTTGATTCCAGTAGTCACCAGCTGTCAGTTAAAAGGCACTTATAAATAATGCCATCAACAACACAGCCCTACCTGAGTGAGTGCATTTAACACAACTGAATGCATGTTTTGAATGTTACATTTTCTAAGAACCTTTTCTTTTAAAATACTTGATAAAAACTTGATCTCTTCTAGCTTTGAAAAAGATATTTGAGAAGACTTTTCAGCAGTCTACTCTTAAAATCAAAATCAGGTAAACATCAGTAGAAAAAACTAACTGCTTTCTGGATTTGCTCAATGTATAATAATACGAAGCAGTACATACGTGACACTAGAAAACAAAGCAAGGCAAAGATCCAACTCATCAGTACACAGCCTTGCTATAGTAAGTGGGTGAAGTTTTTATTGATTAAGTAATTTATTTTTAAGGACATATTTGAGTTTGCATTTCATAGATAGCAGGATTTAATAATGAATGTACCTCCCAATACGTAATGGAACATAATTTTATCAACAAGAGTGCGATGTTTTCATGTTCTAATTACAAGGAATATAACATTAACTTATTATTACTATATAGTCTAGATCAAGTTAATTAGACCTAATAGCTGACTTCAGTGATATGCACTGCCATTAGTATTTATGGCATCATGGACTTACACGCTAATTCTGAAGACTATTAATTTGTCTGTAACCACTTTATTCAGGATACTGTCTGATTTTCTACTTTATTGCTAACAGGTGGATCATGGTTTC
Source organism: Eurystomus gularis (assembly GCA_013400335.1). Lineage (NCBI taxonomy): Eukaryota > Metazoa > Chordata > Aves > Coraciiformes > Coraciidae > Eurystomus > Eurystomus gularis. The sequence goes on along the minus strand of VZZY01001873.1, from coordinate 13,874 downwards.
CTCAGGTGGCAATGAGCATAGTTTTAAGAAAGCTTTTTGCCCTTCCACAGATGGCCTGGTGTTGTTTAAGTAGTCTGTAAAATGGCAGTACTTGTCATTTCAGAGCTCTCCAACATCTCTGCAGTACACTGTTATGCCATCACTTTCCAAAAGGTCTGAGAAAAGGCTCCTCCAAACAGACATTCCCAACAGTACAGCAACAAGGCAAAATTCCCTGGTAGGAAATCAGGCTTTTCTGCATAGTACAGGAAATTAGAATGAGAGCAGTGACCTTTTCTTTAGCATTTATCACCTTTGCAGACTTTAGCTAATTCTGTGCTTGTACTCTATTTCAAAAAATTGTTCTAAGAAGACAGGCACATTCCATGAGTTAATATACAAAGCTTAAACACTTCAGAAGAAATGGAATGAAAGAAATGCAGAGGCTAATGAGGTCTTGTACCTCCTGTTCCCCCTAGCTACACAAAATTGTAAGAAAATGAAAATAAAGCTCAATGTAATAAGGGGACACAGAATCACAGAATGGTTGAGATTGGAAGAGACCTCTGAATGTCATTTTACCCAACCCCCTGCTCAAGCAGGGTCACCTGGAGCAGGTTTCATGTTGAGTCTTATGTGCTTTACATATGGTAAAGACTTGATCCTGCAAACCTCTATGCTTGTAAGGCTAATGAAGATTTTAGCATCTCTGCAGCAGGCTTCACCTAAGCTCATCTCATCCAACTGTTTCCTGAATGACATAATTTTATAACACAGGTCAACACTAGACGCAATTCTGAGAACAACACGCTAAAAGGAGGAAAGAATTATTGTGCAAACCCATGCATTGCTCTACTAGTGTAAGCAAGATTGAGTTAACTCCCAAATGTAATCCTACTGATGTTTTAGCTTCTTTTGTAAAAATCTTGGGTTTTGTTAACAGACTAGAGGTGATGGGTCAGGCTTGGAGGTGTACTGAAAAGCTCCATATGCTCATCACAGAATGAAATGCTAAAGCATAAACACATTTCTGATCATCACTGTGCACATACATGCTATAACAGATGTACCTAAAGCATTACTGGCTGCTGTAGAGGGGAGTGAGCTCAAATTTCTCTAAGTAAAATCAGGAACTATGGTAGCCTGAAACCAAGTATTACATCTCTCTGCCTCTAACTGCAACCACGGACTGACGTAAAGTGTTATGTCTTATACAAAATTATACAGTTATGCCTATGGACTTACACACTCTGGATGCCAGAACCTCAGATAGGCAGTAGCTAAAGGCTCAGTTAGATGTTCTAGAGAAGCACTTCTACATCTGCTGTTAAGAAATTTTGGACTTCTCACTTCCAAAACAACCCTGAAATAGAGTAGTTTCCTGTAAACCATGGCACCTTTTATCATCTATGTGAAAGCATACAGAATAACAAAAATAATTATTCTTTTTGAAAGATTAAATCTTCCTCATACAATGCCTTGCACAGTGATCCAAGCCTTACCTCAAAACTGCCTTCAGTCATCAAAGTTTTGATGTTTATTTTCAAGCATATCACAAGTGATTACAGTTCAGGACTGCTGCTCTCTCTTCTGTTTTACAGATTGTTACAGATTAAAAGGGACAGGTTCCACAGGTAAGTCTAACCTTCTATTCTAAGGAAATAGCAATGGTCAACATTTATATTTTGTAGTCCTGTGGTTACCAAAACTAAGTGTCTTCATTTACATCTGCTCCATTACATCAGCTACAGTGCATATTCCTATAGGTCTATCTAGGAAAAATTCCTTAGGGTAATGCGACTGTTGGTAAATTCTGGTTCCAAGTAGGTATCCTCAACTTCCAATGGATGGTTCTTGTTACATATTGTTTCAGAAATCCTAATCTACGTACAAATGAAATACCCATGTCAGTGCCGTATACAACAATTAAGCCATATTAGGACAAATGTAAATATTTAAAGTCTCAATAAATGATCAGATGGTTTTTTAACATGTATTAACATTTTCTTCTCGTGGAATCTCCAAAACCTATGATGCTAAGAACAGAACCAGAATAAAGCCTAAAATTCCTGTTTATCTGGATAAGCGAGGATTTCTGCCTTTGAATTTTGATACAATCTCCTTGTCATACCTTATTTACATCTACTTTCTACAGAATAAAAACCTAGCTGAGCGTGATATGTCTACATAAATTTCTGGCACAAAGAGCTCATTTAGGTTGGCAGTCCTAAGGTAACAGGAAGCTGAGTGACTCTGTTTAAAGGTTTAGATAAAAACTCAGAAATAACCCTTATTATACAAATATCTAGGAAATTTGCCTTTGAAGTAAGAGGGGATTTAATGTTTAAAAAAATCCATTATGTTTACATGAAAATACTTGTGCCGTGGCTCTCTGAACTTTAACAGTGATGTACATACATCAACACAGAAACCCACATCTTTTCTTAACAGCTTGCCACTGAACCACTTTGCGTTGCAGATTGTTTTCCTAAATATCTAAGCTTCTTTAGGACAGAAGAAATGAAACAGCCTGTCTTTCAAAGGGATCAACCCTGCAGTTTAGCTTTCAATTGTGATCTTTTGTAGTTTCAACAACTAAGGAATGGGGAAAATTTGTGCTTTATCTCTGTGCTTTTCAAGTTCATTTTTCTTATGAAGTATAAAGAAAAAGTTCACACAGTGCACTATGCTAATGGTTCATTACATCTCTAGGCTAGGAAATGCTATGGCTCCAGCTGTGAGGCATCATATGGGTCTGCTTATTCCTGAAATAATGAAAAGATTTTGTATGGGGAATCCTGCAATGCTCCCTTTCCTGTTCCATGTGTGAAAGCCATGCTATTGTTTGACACTTGTTTGGACACACTTGTAAAACATTTTATAACTTCAAAATACTTTGGAAATGTTAGCATAATTTGTTACATGAGCCAACTAGATGTGAACTGTAGAAAAAAAAAAAAGATATTCTGCTGTGATTGTGTGCTAAAATTTATTTTGTATAAAGAAGCTTAATGGCTCAAGGGACTGGCAAAGATATTTTTAATGTAAAGTCTTCAGCTTACTGCTTAAAATTCATAGGGAAAATCATTACAATCGTGTAGAGGCTCTTTGATGGACCATCTGAAATTAATGGATGCTGGCTTTTGATTTATGATGGAAAACAGACAGTTCTCACTACAAAATATCACAGCCTGGTTACCATTAATCTTGTTAAGGATTTTAATGGAATTGGCACAGATTTAATGAACTTTTAACTTGAAATTAAAAGAGAAAAAAACAAGCATATGCAATATTTATATGATTTGGAAAAAAGTGTAATGGAAATTGTAAAATAAGAAATCCAAGCTTCTATTTACAGTAGTAGAACAAAATTTAGCACACAACATTTACCAGAAAAGAATGATCTTGAACTTGTGACATTTGTGCCTTTGTGCATATTTTGACTATGTGGTTATTTATGCTGAAAATTTCTGCAGCATGGCCACCCATCCATGACAGAAGATGTGGGCAAGTAACAACCAAGTCAAAAAGCAGTAGGATAAGCTATGCAATGATACTTGATGGAGAAAATTATAAAAATTCATTTGTCAGTCAAGAAGGCTCAGAGAGCCAGACAGACAAAATATGTGCCTTATAGCAGAACAGAGACAGTCACATCTGAAGTTACAGTCCTCAAAATACCTACACAGCTTCTGTTTAGTATTAGAGTCTAGGTGGAAGTATCTAAAATCTGTCAATTTACTTTCTGTCAACAGGTGTATAAAATTTTCCTTTCAGGCTTGAAGAGATGTGCCACTATGTTGCTATAGATAAGCAGTTCAATGAAAACCACCATTCCAAGGAAAAGGGAAGCAAATTTAAGCCATTTGTTTTTTAAAATAGCTAATCTAGTCTGAGATATTCCACAGATATGATCTTAGGAAACTTTCTGAATTATAGAGGACAATGATGCAGCCAAAATAATATTTTTACACAAACAGCCCTAAGATGTCTGCTTCCTCAAAAGGTATTAGAAGAAAGATAAATTGCTTACGTCTTTAATTGCATGAAGTGTCTGAGGAAATCATTAAAGTATATACAGGTAATTATCTGGAGTATGGATGAAAAGATATTTAAATGTCAGGAATTTCATTAACTTTGTAACTGAAGATTGAGAACTGGCAGAGTACAGGGTAACAAACCATGAACAGTTGTCAATATGCGCTAACAGAGTAACTAGAATGATTCTGATTTCATAAAACTAGTCAGCATTGAGGTATCTGTAGAACCATAGAAGTGTGCATGTACAACTTAGTAATATCCTAAAATCATCTTGCTCAGGCACACTGTAGAAAATGCTTTGTGTTTTTGTGATAGCTGACTCTACTACCTAGACTACATGGTTTATAGATAGGAAACAAAAGATTTACCATGATAATGCAAGTTGCCTAATGTACTTTTAGGAGGGCTTTAATCCAAAATCTACTTTAGAAAATAAGAACGCTAAGAGGTGAGTATAGTGTGGATCTCAAGATGTTAAAGAGACCAGAAAAAAACATAATGATGGTACTACGGTTAAGCAGAAATATGTTGCAGCACTGGAAAAGTTAGATTCACCTTTGTTCCAGTTTCAGCTGGAATAAAACTAATTTTATTCCTAGAAGCTGGTGCAGTGCCATGTTTTGGATTTAGTTTGAGAAGAATGCTGGTAACACACTGATGTTTCAGTTGTGGCTCAGCAGTGTTCATACTAAGCCAAAGACTTGTCAGCTTCTCATCTTGCCCTGCCAGGAGAGGAGTAGGGCGGTGGAGTGCACAAGGAACTGGGAGGGGACACAGCAAGGACAGCTGACCCAAAGGTGCCAAAGGGATATTCCATACAATATGATGTCAGGCCCAGTATATAAACTGGGGGGAGCTGGACTGGGTACACTGCAGCTCGAGGATTTGCTGAACATTCATCAGTGAGTGGTGAGCAATTTTATTGTACATCACTTGTTTTGTATATTCTATTATTATTACTATTGTTTTCCCTTCCATTTCTGTCCTATTCTAAACTGTCTTTATCTCAACCCATGAGTTTTACTTTTTTTTTTCCTTATTCTCTCCTACACCCAACTGGCAGGGAAGCAAACAGCTGTGTGGTGCTTCAGCAGGGTTAAACCACGACAAATGTGGACATCTGTAAATGAAGAACTAATTCATTACTATTATAGAGGAATACTTTGGATAAGAGGTCCATATAATCAGCCCAGACTTTCCATCCTTCCTGATCCCCACCTGCTCTATATGAAGAAGTCAGCCTATACAAAGTGATGTCATAGAAAACAGTAATCTTACATTTGCTTGTTCATAGTTCTTCTTAGTTTTTGCACAGATGGGCATTTCAGTCATGATTTTGAGAGAACACTGGATTCAAATTGCAGGTAGATGCTAAGGAAATCAGCTTTAAGGGAGGCAGCAGAAGTTACAGTCATCCTTCCTACACAGAAATGATCCCTCCCAGTGAGATGACGCAGCTTAAAGTGATCAAGGAACATTGCATTGGTCTCCCTTGCTAGAGCAGAAATGGCAAGACTGGCAACCACATTTCTGTGACAACTTGAAAAATCATATTCTTTTGACATCCAAAATTTAGTTTATGTTCTCTCATATTAACATCTATATAACAGTTTGTTACTATGTATGTAATAAATTTAATTAATACGCTTTTTACATATTAGTAGCTCTGGGTGTTTTTAAAGTATTTAGTATTTGGTGCTTTGGTTTATAAAAGTAAAATATGGAAACAATGCCTCTTACTACATTTCTTGACAGAAAAGACACTGCATACCCATCTAGAAAAAAGACAAGAAAAAGTGTTTTCAAGAAAACAATATTGCAGATGCAATACACATAAAATCAAATGGATTTTGATCAAACTTCTTGAAGAGATTTTCAAGAAGCATGAAGAAAAATTAGTGATCTATCCTCAGTGATAAACCTCAAGCATTTTATCTGCCCTGTCTATGAAAACGGACAACAAGAATAGCAAGCAAAGAAAAAAGACATTTTTAAAAAAAATGAACAACTAAAAATCCAGTTCTATTCCTACTGAAAGCAAGAGCATACTTTTTGGGACTGGTATTTTGTAAAATCAGACCGAGAAAGGTGTGCTCTGTTTTCTTTGTTTGTTTTTCAGGAAAAATTAATAAAGAGTCTCATTTAAATATTATTTATTTGTGCCTGTTATTCAGTTACTCAATAATTAGAAACCAGCTTTCATCCCTTGTCAGGCAAAATATTATGTGGAAGCCTAATGATGCCACCCCCAAAGCATCATTAGGTTACTTGATGGAGGATATGATTTATGTACGTTATAGAAGCATTTACTCCAGGGAACCTTCTCAAATCAGCAAGAGTAAAATTTTGTTCTCTGGTAAACAGAAATGTAATGACAGGCTATTAGTTTTGGGTGGCTGGTGTTTGATTTCCTGGAGTTATAAAGACAGTCTGCTTTTGTTCTAATGGCAGTATATATTTCTCTGATGGAAATAATTAATGACTGCGCAACTTAGGTCATTAGGCTTCAGATGTACTTTTACACATATATAAGTTTTAGGTGGTAAATCAGACTCAACCCATATTTTCAGAAAGAAAATTTTCAGATCTTATGCTATAACAGAAAATTTTTACTTTTCAGTTCTGCTTAAGAACTTCAGGTTTAGTTGTTCCTTCAGTCACAAAGAAGTGCAGTCAGACAAGTATGTCATTTTAACAAAAAGTTAAGGTAGAGAAGTGCATTCACTCACAGCTCGTCCTGTAGAACAGTGCCATCATCTAGAGATGAACAGTGTCCTGTGAAGTAGATTAACAGAATGATGAACTTGTTACCAGAAGAGAAGACACAACAAAGAAAGGAGTTTTTTTGTTCCTCTCCACCACCAGTTGCAGTATCATTAGCTCCACACTAAAGCCTTAAAACTAATGGGAGTAGGAATCCTCACTGAATCCCCTTTTTGCAGGGACTGCTGCATAAGGAAAATATACAGGAACTTTCCCTAATGAAAGTTTTGTTATGCTTGGCACAGAGACAGACACACTCCAGAATCAGAGTCACCTACCACTATTCTTGGCATCTAATTTTTCAAAGTACAAGTGACATATTTCACATTAACATTAGTAACGTTAGTGATTTTTACTACAGCGGTTGAAACAATCACAAGAAATGTTATTGTGAGATGTGTAGAACTACAGAGATTTGGCTGGGCTCTAGTACTAGCGTTATCCAATGGATAACTTCAGTTCTGTGAGAGAAGTACCAGAAAGGCAAAAGAGAGATCCATTACTTTTTTTAACAATGTCTTCAGGTTATTCCATTTTTAGGCCCTGAAGATGCAGAGAACATACACAGTTCTTACCAATTATGAGTACAATACAAATATCCAAACAGGAACGGGTTAAGGACATTTGCTCCTTAACTTGCTACAAGGGAATTTCTGATATATAGAAATGAAAGAGAACATATACAAAACTTTAATATGTCCTTATCTTCTACGAGGTCTTTAAGCAGAGCTAGAACTACTTCCTTCACCACATAAGCTATAAATCACTCATTTTTTATGACCCTAGAGGTTTCTCCCTTCCCCTTGTCAGGCTACTATGCATTTCTCAGTCTAAGTGATGTAAGGAGTTTCTAGTGCAGAAACTGGCATTGTCAGCAGTTGAGGCTGCACAGCTATGACAAGCATAGTAGTATTAAGTACGGTAAAATATCCAAGATGTGTAAAGCTCAGGTTAAAAGGAAGAAATCTTTAAAGCTGCCTCATAGATTCCTCTACCATCTTCAGCTTCTGACTGTAATGTATCAAATATCTTTGGCTTGTTTAAAAATCTCAAGGTAATATGACTTTACAGATAACCACTGAATATTTGTGCAAGACACAAGACATCTTCACAATTTATTAAAAAAAATAGAAATAATGATACGCTACTGGGCATAAAAAATTTCTTTACAGAACATCACTGAAGCTGTAGAACAGAATTCAGGTATATTTGCAGTTGCTCATTTCACTCCTTCATCAAACTGATGTTAATAGAAGTAACCTTAAGGTACGAAGGAAATGAAATTGCTGAAGGTATCCAAAAGCATTTTGCTAACCTCAGGCTACTTGGGAAATAAGGTGCAGTTATACAGAGTTTTATTGTGAAGTAATTATTGTAATTTACATTCAGGGTTGTTACAGGTACAACCTGTAGTCAAATGCTTTTAATCCCTTGGGTCCAATTACCTCACGATAATCATGTCAGTTGGTGCACCATTTAGTTTTATTCAAAATACAATGCTCAAAGGTAAAATTTTCTGATTGTAGGGAAACTTGCAGACTATCATTTTTTTTTTTTTTCTGGTGGGTTACTATGTGGGATATGTAGCCCTTGACAAATAGCCTGTCAGCTGTGGATTCCTTTCCAGTGGTAGCTCAAACTACNGTAGGGAAACTTGCAGACTATCATTTTTTTTTTTTTTCTGGTGGGTTACTATGTGGGATATGTAGCCCTTGACAAATAGCCTGTCAGCTGTGGATTCCTTTCCAGTGGTAGCTCAAACTACTCTTCAGAAAAATCCCAAAATTATCTTTTGAAAAGAAAAATCATTCCAGAACTAGTAACTCCAAGTGGGTCAGAGGACAGGTGGAAAGCTGACGAGGAACTTGGTAGTGTCAACTTTTATAAAAAATGAGGAATCTCTGTTGAACAATAAAATCTTTTCTTATTAAATTTAAAAAGATAAAGTTAGGTATGTTCAAACCTTAGAGCAAGGTGAAACCACTGAGGAATTCACCGAATGCTTCAGATCAGTGAAACAGAGGAAGATTCATCACAAAATAATTTTGCCTTGTCACCTTACAGAACTGGCATTAGACTGAATTTCAACATGACTGGCCACGCACTGCAACAGCAAGAGGTAAACTTCTACAAACTGCAGGAAAGTGTCACTGTACAACTTCTACTTTGTTCCATAGTGAGATGTGACAATATATTACAGAGAATCATTTCCACACTGTAGGCAAATGAAATAAGTTTACAGACAAGCAAAATAAGTTTACGGAATCAATTACACAAAGTCCCAGATGTCTAAAGAACTAGTGAAGTGTAAAGAATGCTAATATGTAACCTGGATAAACAACGTCATCACACACGCAACTGAAACTCACAGGTACCTGAGGGGATATCAGTCTAAAAGCTTCACAAACAACTACAAAAAGCTACTTACATATGCATTTCCCAACAAATAGCAAGTTATGCTATAGTGATTATACATTTTAAATTTCAAAGACTTTTGTATCAAGCTACATTGTTGAGAGGGTGGATGTTTAGGTATCTAGATCAACAAAAGTGAAATGCAGATATTTGAACCTGAAAATGTAACATAAATAAGTTAAAACTCTCTTTAACAAAAAAAAAAAAAAAAGAAAAAAGAAAAATACTATCCTCAGTCTACAAGAAATAATACTACACTGTTGCCCTATTCTAGACACAGAAACTAAGAACCATTTTTTCTTTAGAAGTTACTGAGTTTTATATATTTTGATATTTCATATGACAATATGCTTTGCAAACTTCAGATATTCTAGCACTCAGTCACACTGTAATGAGGATACCTGGTGTCTGGCCAGAGGATATCAAGGATACCTCAAAACATACAGATTTTGAACATCATCCCATGATCTCACAGAATGGTTACATACAGGAAATACCACTTCAGAAATATAACCACTCACATACAAAGCTATATTCCACTATATTCTGATAAGCAAGAAAAACACGTTAAAAAAATATCTCTATACTACACGGCCAATATCTGACACAATTCTGATTTAGAAACTCAATGGAGGCAAAGCCAGAACATATTCAAGAAAGTGAACAATGATTATATGATTTATTTTTTTTTCCAGATTTCTCTCATGTGCTAAAAAACAGCAGGGTATATAAAATGTCAGGTGTTACGAAAGTAATTTTGTAAAATAAATTGAAAGACTTCTATTTTTAAAAAATAGACCAATAGACTTCTATTCTTCTATATAATAGCCCTTTTACTTCAACTAAATAAAACACATGCCCACTTAAGACCCTTGTAAAGTACAGCAGAATAACAAAGGACCAAATTGAATGGGAAGATATGAAAAATAGTGATACGGTCTTAGAGGGTGTTACAAAGCATTCTGGCTGACCTTACCATCATGCTTTTTCAACAAGTGTAATGCAGTTTCTTCCACTAAAAGGCTCTGTAACAGGAGCAATGCCTGATGAACATACGTGCAGCTGCCTGAGTTGTGAGCTACAGGAGAGCCAGTGTCATTGTAAATGCTCTGTGTTTTCTGAATGGATCACTGTAACTAGTTGTTCCATGTTACCATTTTTTTTGTACCCAAAAATTCAGTAAAAAGGCTTTTGAGGTCCTATATAAAACATTGTTAAAAGCTACCTAAGAGACAGCCTCACAACTCTTATTGGGATAAACCTTCAGGAGTTTGTTGGGTTTGGGTTTGTTGTTTTGTTTGTTTTTTTTTAAGTTCTTCCAAGATCATAAAAGGACCAGAACATGACTCTGTGGTATTCTCATAGACCTTCAAGATGTAACACGTGGTAATACAGCTTTTCACTAATTGTTAGCAAAATAAGTTTTGAGTACTTGAAGACTTCTCTCCTTCTTTTTCTTTTTAATAGCAAACAAAAATTAATTCCAGATTGCCTTAGATATTACAGTAGGAAGTGGGTTTGACATGCATCCATGTGAACACACACATACTTTCTACATATCAGGTGAAAAGATATTTCTCTAAATATAGCTATATAACAGATGAGAAAAATGGCAATCTCTAGTTAACGAAACATCTGAGAAGGGCAACGAAGCTGGTGAGGGGTCTGAAAAACATGCCTTATGAAGGGCGGCTGAGGGAACTGGGGTTGTTTAGTCTAGAGAAGAGGAGACTGAGAGGAGACCTTATTGCTCTCTACAACTACCTAAAGGGAGGTTGCAGTGAGGCTGGTGTTGGTCTCTTCTCCAAAATTACTAATGACAGAATGAGAAGAAATAGCCTCAAGTTGCATCAGGGGAGATTTAGATTAGATATTAGGAAGAAATTCTTTACTGAGAGAGTGGCTGGGCACTGGAACAGACTGCCCAGGGAGGTGGTGGAGTCACCATCCCTGGAGGTGTTTAAAAAATGAGTAGATGTAGCACTTGAGGCTATGGTCTAGTGGCTAGAGAGATGTTAGGATGAAGGCTGGACTTGATGATCACGGTGGTCCTTTCCAAGCATAATGATTCTGTGATTCTATGATCTGCTTCAACCTCAAATACCATTTTTCCATCATAGATTAGACCTATACAGATTGTAATATTTGCCTCCTAGGTCTTTAATACCAACTCTTATGTAGAGTAGCTTCTTTGGCCAAGATCAAAGAAAGAAAAAAAAGTACTGACTGTACCTCATTAAGTATTTCAGTAATGGCCTGTGCCCAAATTGCAGCAAATCTTGGAAGTAAATGCCTGGAGACTTTTCACATAATGTGAGCAAAAGAGAATTCAGAGATACTCCTGCTGGAAGTCAAGAGATAAATAGAAAAATACTCTCTCATTTCCCTCTGGATAAAACCCAAAGGTATTTTTTTCCTCAAGCTCACTCAGGCACTGGGATTCAGGTGATAATTATGTCCTTAACTAGACTCAGTAGGTTCAGTTAATAAGATTGGTCCTTAGTAGAAGGTTAGATAAGGATACATGGAAGGATTACATTTTGCATTCAAATAGTTAAAACCTGTGCAGTGTTATTACAAAAAAAAAATAAAATCATTAAAATCACTTCTTCATTTTCTTTTACGCTACGGATTTGGAAGCTTTTAATTTTCACAGGTTTCATTAATTACCAGGTAACTGTCCTGGTGATCTCAAATTTTCTTTATATCATTATCACATTTCATAACAACAAAAATTCCAGGAACTCTTCTGAGCTTCTCTCCAGTCATAAAATGAGGAATTGAAGATGGAGTTTCTAGTCTCATCACAGAAAAGAAATTGATTGTTTTCTACCAAATGACAGATTTGTGTGCACGTTTGGGTATGGCTAATCACCAGACGAGCAATTAAAATTTGACACAAAAAAAAAGTTAGAACTGAAACTTTATGAAACTTGCAGGACAGACTTACTGGAACAATATTAAAAACGTATGGACAAAAGAATATTTTTGTGCAACATACTGTGTTCTACTATACTAAACTGCCTTTTCACAGTAGAAAGCAGGCACTGTAACAATTTGCATTTCAGAAGAAATTCATAAGAATATATTTTCCTAGAAAGGATCGATTCCTGTTGTCTTTTAAGGAAGCAGATTGCATATGGAACAAGAGAGCTTCTAGTCAGTAGCTATGTTATTATTTATGACTCAAGCATAAATAGAGAGGGGAAAAAAGTAACACAAAGTTCAGGTTTTCCCCAAAACTTGATCCAAATCTCACTGAAACAAATGGAAATGCGCAAAGGTGCTGGCATGTGCAAGAATAGCCCAAAAGGTCAAGAAATACCTAAAACTCAAGGCCTTAAGAAGCAAAATAACTGCTATGGTATTTCTAGGAGAGTTCCCACGTATAATCCAACAAATAAATAATCTTCTACCTTGGGGTATAGCATTCAGTGGCATGTAAACTTATTGTAATTACGATGCCTCAGCCACATTATTAAACTACTGTTTAAGTTGAAGTTAATTGAGGCGGATGATATACATGTCTTGTGTGGGCTTGATGTACAACACTGAATTTTAGCCTTAGCAAAGGCGAGTCACTTCCATTTCTGGGAGAAAGACATTTAATTTCTCATACAAAAGTCATATCTCATTTTTTTTTAAAGGGCAGAGGGAAAAATCCCTATAGAGGTCTCCCTCTCCATCCACCACTCTCTCAACCTTACAACTTCTTAAAGACTCAAAGAAGGTAGATCACAGATTTCTTAAACACTAAAAATTTTAGAGGTGTTCTTTTATCTTAAAACACAATAATTGTTTTACTAGATTTAACCTTGACCCTTAATCCTGAAATCTCAGACATTAACCAACCAATATCTCATTTCTCAAAATAAAGTGTTCCTCAAAAGGAACATCCCCGTTGCACTTTGAAAATCACTGCTATTGTTGATATGCTAATTATCACCCATAGCAAACCTTATTACATCAAGTCTAGATCTCCACCTGGTATGGAATGTTAAAATTCCTCTACTGAAATCCTAATATTATTGCTAATTCATTTCAACATTGTTTCAGAAAATACATGAGAACCTTGTTACTGAGGCTTTTTAGTACATCTCATCAACATTCCCCTACCTGGGATATGGTCTGGTGAGCAGCTTGGAGTTAAGATCATCCCTCACTTGCTGAAGAAAAGACTAGCAATGTCTTACTAGAGCAGACAAGGAAATCTTCTTGTCACCTCTGAAGTTATTGTGAACTAGAGACTATAATTAGAATAGTGATGGCAAGCAAAAGCTTCCATATTTAGGAATATATGAACTCTTACAGTGCACAGTTCTAATACACAAAAATGGTAAATTAAGAAATTAGGTTTGGTTTTTTTTTAAATAAAGATCAGTATTGTAGGTAGCAGAACTTATTTGTTCTTGTGCAAACTCCACTTCAAAATCAATGGAAAAGTAACAGAAATCATATTTTTCTCCTGTGTCCTAAGTATTTATGGTGGTTTAACATTGCATTAAAATACAATATTCATAGAATCATAGAATGCATTGGGTTGGAAGGGACCTTCCTAAGTCATCTAGTCCAACGACCCTGCAGTCATCAGGGACATCTCTAACCATATCAGGTTGCTCAGAGCCCCACCAAGTCTAGCCTTGAACATCGCCTGGGATGGGCCCTCCACCACCTCT
>VZZY01001870.1:5668-27402 GCA_013400335.1 Eurystomus gularis | reverse complement strand
GAGCCTGTCCGGGGGCGAGCGCCCGGGGAAGGCGAGACCGGGGGAGGTCTCCCCACGCCCAGCTCCCGGGCGGGCAGCACCAGGGCGGGTGGAACGGCTGCGGCCTGCGGCAGGAGCTTCCCCGGGACACGGCTGCAGCCCCGGGGCCGCCGAGAGAACCGCGGTAACTTCGGTTTTTTGTCTGTGTCTGGTGGCTCCCGCGGCCTCCGGGTCTGGGTGTCCGGGGACACGGGCCCGTCTGCGGTGGGTGCTGCGGGGGCTTTGGGGGGTGTAAAATACGATTAGATCAAAGAGAGGAGAGTTACCTCAGAGCATCTTATCGGGGTTAATCCAGTTATCACCTTCGCTGCCTCCGGTCGCGGCAGCAGCTCCTGCGGAGCAGAGCCCCGAGCTCCTGCTGGCGTCCGAGGGACGAGCCCGGGAGCGGGAATCGGGTGGAGCTGGCGGGGTCCAACCGGAGACTTTCACCTCCCGTTGGAGAGGCCCGTCTGGGTTCGTTTCCATCCGTGGCTGTGCCGACGGTTGTGTCTCATAAGGCAATGGAAGAGGCCGGATTCGTTCCTCACTCACCAGGGTGCAGAGCGACACGTTCTTCCTGCTTCCTCCATAAACCGGGGCTAATCTGCATAAAGCAGGGAGAGGGTGGGAGCCAGGCCCGGAGGTAAGTCCCGCGCCAGCGTTCCGGCGGCTCCGCAGTACGGGAGTCGTACCGGAGTTGCCCGTTCTCTGTGTCTTACTCTCGAGCTGCGGAGAGGCGCAGCTGTGAGATGTGGGCGGTTGCCCCCGAGGCCAGGAGGGTGGCCGTGGAAGCCCCATTCCAGACGGATTCCCGAATTTCTCCGCAGAGCGGACGTGTCTGGTGCGCGGTGCTGCGCATCCCGCTCCTGAGCAAAAGGCAGGAAGGTGTCACCAAATGGGCTTGTTGGGGCTGGGGTTCCATTCACGTGTGAGGCTGAGCGCGGCGTTACGTGGTTTGGGTGACACAGCCTTGTCTTGTGGTGGGGGTCCTGGCGTTCAGCAGGCCCCGTGACGCTGGTAGCGTTGCATTTTTCCCCTAGTCTGCATCTTGCCAGTCCGTGTCCAGTCCTGTTGGCTGGGCTAAAAAAGTCCTCCCAGGACTTCTTGCTGCTGGGTTCTGGGACCCCCCCATGGCAGGGGGTGCTGGATGGAGCCCGCTTCCGATCTCCTCAGGATCCCTCCATGCTGGAGGATGGTGCCGGTGGCAGAGTTTCCCATGATGGTGGTCTGCAGCATAAGGCCTTTGGTATGGTCCAGTCATGTTGCTGGCTGGTTTGAGAACACTTCTACGGTCTCTGCTGATTTCTAGGGTCTAAATCTCTGCAGTGGGTGAGAGCTGATGTTGTGATGTCAGACTGAGCAGAGAGAGCCTGAGGAGGGAGAAAAAGGGTTCCTTCATCTGGAGCTCAGCAGCAAGGGGTTGGGTGCTGAGGCTGAGGACAGCAGCGAGCTCTGAACTGGCTCCTGCGCGTTCTGCCCGGGTGTAGTTCGTCAGAACAGCGGGAACAGGTAGAGCACATCCCGTCCCTGTGCCATCCTGGGCCTGCCCTGCTCGGGAGTTGCCTCACGGGGCAGGAATTGTTTGTCTGCCCGAGCTGCGCCGTGGAAACTCGGGAGGTTCGGGGTGGCAGGGAGCTGTGGAACACGTTTAGGAATCAGTAACTGAGAGGGAGCACTCTCCTCCCTGTGCCACCACGCTCCTGTCCCCGGGCGGTGGTGAGAGGCGGTGTCTTCCAGGGAAACCTGCCCTGTTAGTGTGGAGGTTCCTCCTTCCTGGGGCAGGAGCACGCTGAGGAGCTGCGGTTATCAACAGTGACTGAAAGAAGGAAGGGAATGTTATGAGCTGGTTCCATGTGATTTCCACAGTCTGGTGGAGATGGGGAGAGCCTGGTGAAGCATTTCGTGTCCTGCCTGATGCCTTGGAAGGACTGAGTCCAAAGCACCCAGCTCCTGAGGCTGCATTGGCTGGATTACTGGAGAAGACAGTGAGAAGAGGGCTTGTGGCAGATTGAGGAAAGTGTGGTGGAAAGGGAAAGGAGGAGCGCAGGGCTTTGAGAAGTGGTGGAAGGGGAGGACATTAGAGTGAGTCTTCCCAGGGCCTCGACCAAAGAAAAGGAGACTCAGAGTGAAAGAAATGGGAGGTGGCAGCAGCCACACTGCAAACGTCCGGAGGGAAGGGGTTCAAGACTAAAGGAAGTCCCGAGAAACAGCGATGAGGGAAAATAGAGCCAGCTCCTCCTGTGAGCAGAGGGAAACCCTTGAGACTGGGGAAGAGTGCTCTGGAGGTGGCTGAGCAGAGCGGAGCCAGGAAAAGGGGGTGCTGGGGTTGGGAAAGCAGGTGGAATTCCCAAGGGAGAGGGAAAGTGGAGTCACAGGTGACACACAGGCTCGGTGGAGATTGGCCGGGGGAGGAAGGAGCAGCCTGAGTCGAAGGCAGGTCCGGAGAGGCTGGGAGGGAGGAGCTGCTGGGCTGGAAGTGGAAGAGGGAGAGGAGCTGGAGGCAGGAGCAGAGCCGGTATGTGTCTCAGGTAAGTGAGTGGAGCTGGGGACATCTTTGAGCAGGGAAGTTGGAGAGTGGCCTTTGTAGATGGGGACAACACGGCCAGAGAGACAGAGGGTTTAGGAAGGAGGCAGGGGGAAAGGAGAGGCTGATAGGCCGGAGGGGGATGGGTTGTGGGGCTGCAGAATGGGAAGGGCGGGGAAGAAAGCGTGTGTCTGGGAGAACCGGTGTGAACGTGACCTGAATCAGCATGATCTGTGGGAAGACAGGGTGGATTTTACTTGGGTTTCTCCTGGACACCAGGGTAAAGGACAAGGATAGGGAGAGTGAGGTCAGCCCAAAGAAAAGAGAAAGAGATACTTCAAAGATTGCAGAGCAGAGATCCTGGCACACGGCATGTGCTGCACTCCGATGGCTTTAGCCACCCGGATATTCCCAGCCGTGGGAGGCAGGACCTGCTGCCTCGTGGTGAGGGTTCACAGGCGTCCTGCACTCCAGGGGCAACTGAGCTTCTGCGATGGCCGTCTGCCTGGGCTGTCCCGGGATGATGGTCCCTGCAGTACAGCTGGGGCTCAAGGTAGGGGTCTCCAAGCTGCCTGGTTGCTCTGGGAGCCAGGTGGGCTGTGCCTCCCATAGGTTTGATGAGTTTTGGAGTTATTACTGTGGAGTTACTCAGGAGCCAGGGGTTCTATTTGTGCTGCATCTCACTTGGGTGCCGCTGATGGCAGCACCTGGGATTTTTCCCCCACACATAACACATGTTCAGGTGCTGTCCCATGAGGAATGATCTTGACTCGTATGCTCTTTACTCAACGAGGTGCTCATTTTGGTGCTGAGCCGGATCGCCCTGTGTAAGGGGCCTGGAGTGCCTGAGTTCTTGTCCCTGTCTTCTGGTGGGATGGCAGAGGCAGAACCAAGGGGACCTGCTTAGGGAGACACTTGGACTTCAGGGGCAGCCTTGTGGAAAGCCCCTTGCCCTGGTGGAGGACCACAGCTTGTGCTGTGTGAGGAAAGGGGTGGGGAAGATCTGGAGGAGGAATATCAGGAAAAGCCCTCCAATCTGGCAGTATCTGTTTGAGTTCGAGGTGTGGCTTTGTTTTCATGTCGGAGCCTTTCAAAGGGCTGGGGTGTTCTGTTACAGCAGAGCAGTGTGTTCGCAGATTGCTTCTGCTGAAGTAATTAGCAGTGACGTCATGTCATCTCTAAACTTCCGAGTAACCCATCACTGGAACTGCTGCCCGCCTGCATCACGCAGCAGTGGGCTCAGACCGTGAGCGCTTCCCTACAGGGCGATGGCGCGTCCGAGGGCTGTCGAACCGTGTGTCAGGGCCTGTGCTCCCCCCTGTCAGAGCTCAGTGTCGTGTTCAGGGCAGGGGGATAGAGCAAGGCCGGGAGCTCTGCACCTGCCCAAGAGAACAGCGGTGTTCTTGGGTGTTAGAACTCCCCATGGTCGAGAGCTGCTCCCATGAGGAGCCGGAGCTTTCCCTAGCCAGCTCATGAGCATCGGTCTAGCCTTTCCTCGCGGTCACAAGGGCAGAAAGCTGGGCTTGAGAAGCTGAGCTTCGCTTCTGCGAAGGCAGAGCCGCTCTGCAGTGGGAGCGGTTCCTCCATTAGTCAGCCAAAGTGACTGACGCCTTGTTTTGTGACTGATTTAATTGTAACACATTTGTGTCATTAAATGTGCCTTTAATTTTGTGCTGCTGTTCCCTCAACCGTCACAAGCGTTTAGTCAGCAGCAGATATTTTCCTGTCCACTCTGATGAAAAACACTTTGCGAGGCAGAAGAGGAGAAGACGAAAGAGAAAGCGAGAGAGTCATTAGGGCTGTGAACTTGGACCCCATGGCAAAGGCAGGCGGCTGCGGAGCAGCGAGTGGGTGACAGACCAAGGAGCGACTGCCTAGCAGTAACAGTCAGTGCAATGGAATCGGTGTCTGGTGCATCCCTGAGCTGCGATGGGCTCTGGGGTGTTTGGAGCTTGGGGCAGGTTGGTGCCTCCTGCTTCCATTTCCAGAAAGGTTTGATTTTCTGTGGTGCTCCCTCCTGTGTCCCCGTGATCAGCCGTGGGTGGCACGTCCCCAGGGGCACCAGGAACAGGCGGGGTACCTAGCGAGAGCCCAGCTCTTCTTCGTCCAGAGCTATGGATGCCTCCTCCGGTCGAGGGCCTGGTATTTTCCACAGGTCTCTCTCCCATCCCCTGCCCTCCAGGGAAGGGGACAAGGTTCCTGGCTGTCCTTCCTCCTGCTGTCTCCACCCTCCTATTAAGTCTCCAGGCCTCTGATCAGCCCCTTCACTTCGAGGGAGCTAGATGCGTTTGGACTCAAGCTGTAACTGCAGAAAGGTGCTGGGTGAGAAGCTGTGGGGTTCCTCACCTGACTCAGGGCTCAGCGTGGGTTTCCCAGGTGGTCTCGGGTGGGTTCAGGGGCTTGCAGTTCTCTGCAGGGAAGGAGGACCGTGGCTGCAGCCGGGCTTCTCACAGCCTTCACAGGGTCATCACTCCGGTTCTGCCAATGTGGAGAGAGATGCTGATATTGGGTGTTAGGTCTGGGGCTACAGCGTCCATCTGTGTCAGAGCTGGGCTGGAGATTGGCATCTTGCTGATTGGGACTTGCCAACAGAGCTTTACATCTTTCCATCTTCCACTGAACACCTGCTCCCTGTCCTGGGGAGATCGGTGTTGCTTTAGTCAGTGTTTTTACATGACTGTCTCTTCTCTTGCCTTGTTAACTTTTTTTTTTTTTTTTTTCTCTAGGTGAGGTGTGCCATACCAGATGTCAGGTTTTAATGATTTTATGTAGTTCTTTTAAAAGACGAATGGATGAATGAAGAATAATTTCAGTGAAGGGAGGGAAAAATGGAGCAATTCAGAACAAACTGAGATCTTCTGCTGCACTGCTCGGGCCATGGGTGAGACAGACCCACTCAGCACCGTTTTCACCGTCGGTTGTCTTCTGGGGTTGTAAACATACTCCCTGAAAGGTCCTTCCACATCCTTCCTTTAACTTACCCTGTGCTGCTTGGAAATGGTTTAATGAAATTCCTGTCGATTCCCAACGCTGAGTGGATACCAAGCCCGTGGAAAGGCCTGGGGGGCTGGGAGAAAGGAACAAGTAGGAAGAGGACGAAAACGCACAATCCCCAGACCTTCCCCTCCCACCCCCCTGGCAAAGAAAGGATTTACAGCTCAACCTTGCACCAGCTGTTCCTCGGCTTTACCAGTCAAGAGAGAAATAACTAAAATTAAACGGCCACTGCCAGCCAGCCCCGGATCCCAGTGAAATCAGGGAGAGTGTTTCTGCGATCCCTCCAGCGCGGGGAAGGAGGAGGAGGCACAGCAGCGCTGCGAGGAACCTAGGCAGATTGCTTTTGAGATACCCCCTTGTCCTATGTGGTGACCGGCCAGGGCTGCAGTGTCTCAGAGGGCAGATTGAAAAGGAGAAGTGGCTTCCTCGAGACTCCCGGGGTGCCTTTTTTGCCAGACGTTCACCGATATCCTCTCTTTCCCAGGGTGCTGGCTGGGCGGGGGGCTGTGCTCAGCCCCTCATCCCCTTTCCCTCGAGCCCGGTCGCTGGTGTCAGCCCTGTGGTGAGCGGCTTTTTGCCGGCTGTTGCCCAACTGAGGGAAGCTTGTATGGGCTCTTGGCATTCCTGCCCCAACAGCTGTTTTAAACCCGCATCCAGTTCTCCGTTCTGAATTTTTAATGGTTTTAAACCCCCTTTCCTGTGCCCACCGACTCCTGCAGGGCAGAGTGTAGTGCGGACTCCTCTCCTGGGCCTCACGCTCCAGAGACCTCCTGGGCTTCCCTGGACTGTCCACTCCGGCCAGAGCTCGCGCTGGGAGCCAGCGTGGAGGCTGGGTAGTGGTTCCTCCCCACCCCCCTCCCCTTCTCGCCCTGCTCTGACCCCGCTGGGCCTGGGCTATGCTGCAGGGCGGACCCCCCACCACAGCTCCAACATGCCAGCAGCATCTGGAAAGAGGTTCAAACCCAGCAAGTACGTCCCGGTCTCAGCTGCTGCCATCTTCCTAGTGGGAGCCACTACCCTCTTCTTTGCCTTCACGTGAGTCCCAGCTGCTCGACTGAGGCGTGGGGAGGGCAAGGGGGGACCGGGGCCCCAGCCCCCTTCAGTGCCAAGGAGTCAGGGGGCACAGACTGCACGGGGGGTGTCTGGCAGAGGAGCTATGCCTTCTTGCCAGGCTAAAGGGGGATGCTTGTCTGGGTGCTGGGATGGATGGTGGAGCGGCCCTGCAGCCCACTGGAGCCGTTCAGCCTCCGCTCGACCAGTTTCACTCAGTTTTCCCGGAGCGGAGCCAGGGGCAGCGGGTGCAGTGGGTCCCAGCAAGGCACCTGTGCCGCTCGCTCCGGCTCCTGGCAGCCACTGCTCTCCCTCCTCGGGTGTTTGCACAACTCGCCCCGTCTCGCTGGCAACTCAGATCAGCCGGGTGGGAATTGCTGTGTGACCTGTAGGTGGAAAATGGCAGAGATGATTTTCTCCTTTGAAGCAAAGTGAGGAGGTTTGGTGGACCGAGGCAGGCTCTGTGTTATTTTTAGAGGTTTGTAACTGATTTGTGAGCCACAAAGGAAAGTTCAAGGAGAAGTTCTCTGACCCCTGTGTGGATCTCGCTGCCATTGATGTCAGCCTTGTCCTGTGGAAGTGAGGGTTCGGTATCTCTGGAGAGGACCCGAGGAGGTGGTCAGCCAGCCGGTCACCGGGGCCCAAGGCAGACACCAGTGGAGCAGAGCCAGGGTGTACAGTGACACCAGTTGCTGTGGAGGCCCAGGTGGTACCGCGGGGCTGGGCTGCAGCTCACGTTAACATTTTCCCTTCCCGGGTGACAAGCAGCTGGTTAATGCTGAGCTGGTTCTGGTCGCAGGAGGCATGGCCCCGGCGTGCTGAGGAGCCCGCTGTGCCAGCGCTGAGGCACGTGTGTGCCGGAGCAGGGCAACCGGGACCAGCCACCAAACTCTGCAGCGTGTTCTGCGGTGGGCGTCTGAGGGGATGTGTCTGGGGGGAGAGATCTGTAGATAAGACGGGTGTTTCTTTGTGCTGACACCTCGAAGATGGTTATGGCAGTCCGGAGGCATGCAGCAGGAGCACACGCTGCTCTGCAGATGGGTGACCCATGGCCTCTGTGGGTCCTTCCAGCCCTCTCCAGGGAGTCAGGAGTTGGCCTCGCTCCCTTTTCCCCCCCCTCTTTAACCGAGTGTTTCTCTCTGCTGCCAGCTGCCCCTGGCAAGGTGCTGGTTGGACGGGGAGGGGGTGCAGCCCTGCTCCCGGGGATGCTTTGCTCGCTTTCCATCGTGCCCCACTGAGAGCTCTCCCCGCTGTGGGGTTTTGCTGCTGGCGGGGCTGCCGGGATTATCCAGAGCTGGGAGGCAACTCGTCCTTGGAGGCAGAAGGGCCGGACACGATGGCTGCTGGATGGAGTTGTCAGGGACTGGAAGGTCACTGTGACTGTAGTGCCTGGCAACAACCAGGCAATAAAAGAGTAATTTGAGGACCAAAGGGCAGAGCGGTTTGATTTACTCCTTGAAGGGCTGGAGCAGCTGGCGGTGTCGCTCAGCAGCATGTGACAGTCCCTCGCTGGGGCACGGAGCGTTCAGTGGAGGTTCTGCCGCTCCGGGTGTCAGACACTCACAGGGGGTCACTGACCCTGTGTGGCGGCTTCGAGGGGATGAAGGGGAAGAGGAGGGAGTGGGCGATGTCCTCTCAGCAACCGTGTGTGACACACCGTGACGCGGGGCACAGCCGTGCCCAGTGTTGTCACGCTGCGCTTTGGGGAGATAGCAGGGCAGCCCTACCCGCAAACGCAGCGCCCAGCCCACGGCTCCGGCCAGGAGCTGTTGCCGCGGCCGATAGCAGCATTTATCAGCGTGGTGCGAGGCATCGCCGGGAGCCAGCGTGGTGCCGCTGAGCAGGTTTGTTCAGAACAGGAACACCTGGGCAGGGTCGCTTTAATTGTAGGTCAGTGGATGTTATTTAACCTACTTTAAAGCATCAAATTAAATCTCGGGCAGAGCGCAGTGCACTTTCACACGGGCTCTGCAGAAGAAAGGGAATTAATTGTGTCACTCTCCAGCGTTGCCGTCCTCTCGGGGCAGCTGTCGCCTGGCCCTGGAGTAGGGTGGGATGGACAGTTGTGTTATTTCTAGCAGAACCACTGGGCACTTTTTGGTACATCTGTACTGGCCCAGGATTTGTATTTCTGGGCCAAGAACTCTATGTAATGGATTAATTTAATTAGGAGATGTTGCAGAGCACGTGGCAGTTGGAATCGGCTGAGGCCAGCAGGAAGAGGGGACCTTCCCATCTTCCCTCTGGAAGGAGCAGGAGTCTCTGATGTGCTGGGGTCTCACTCATGCTCATCCTCTCCTTCCCTCAGGATGCTGGGAGGACCTGAGCTGCCCAGGGCATCTCTCTGGATATCGTGCCATCAGCCAGCCTCCTCCTCCTGTTTGCCTTGACTCCTGCTCATGGCCATGGCTTGGCAAAGATCTGGGGGCTCTGTAAAAGCCTGCAAAGTGTAAACTGTTCCTTGTGATTAGGTGAATCTGTCTGTAAAACCTCCGACCCTGACCTGCCAGGCTGTGAGGGAGCTGCTCCTGTTTGGGAAAGGAGCTCTCGCCTCTCCCAGTATCGGTGGCAGAGAGGTACAAGGATGGCGGGTGGGATATGGCAGCCCCTGGAGCCAGTGGTGCTCTGGTACCCGGTGGTACACGTGCTCCTGTTTGGACCCAGACATGTGTGGTGTTGAGCAGGGGCTGTGTTTGCAGCAAGAGCTGGAGAGGCCACGAGTCCAGACCAGGGAGAGCCCGGCATGGGCCAGAGTCCACGGGTGCAGGCAGGGTGTGCATGGCGTCTTTGGGGAGAGGGCAGGAGCCGAGGGGCCACAGGTGGCCCTGAGTCTGCAGAGGGGAGGAGAGGTCGGGCTGGGCAGTGATGGGCTTCTCCTGGTGTGACTGTGGCAAAAAGCCCATCTCGGATCCAGAGGTGACTCAGTTTGCCCCAGGTTCCCCGGTTTCTCTTAAGTGCTGCCAGAGACAAGTCTCGACAGCTCTCCTAGTGATGGGCGTATCCACATCCCAATCTGGAGAGGGAACACGGTGAGTTCTCCGGGACCTGTGTGGCCACAATGGTGAACGGCAGCCTCCTCCTCCTCCTCCTCCCTGCGGGGCCGAAGCCTGCGCTCCCGGCTGCTCCTGGCGTCAAGGCAGGGTCTGCAGCCCCAAGCTCTCCATCAGGGAGGGCAAAAGGCAGGGACATGTCGTTGCCTCCAATAACGAGGTGTCCTGTGGGGCTTGGCAGCCACCTTTGCTCTCTGCACTCAAGAGGACCTGTGGGGTGTGGCTGATCTCGGGGAGGTAACTCCCCAGTATTGGGGGCCACGGGCACCGATGCCAGCAGGCAGGTTGGTCTGTGTGTTGTGAAGGTTCCTGCTTCCACGGCCTGGTGTGGGGTCCCTGGGTGTGGGGAGAGCCAGGCGGGCAGTGGGTAGCCGTGCCTGGGAGTGCTGAAGAGGAGACCTCAGCCATCGTGCTTGTGACCTGGGAGTGCTCAACCTGAGACTGTCCTCGTAAGCTGTGGGTCCTCATGGTCCCCTGGCCCATGAAGTCCCACCCTGGGCGGCTTTGCATCCCTGAATGGTTGTTCAGGGTGTAAAGTCCGCTCTGTGCAGAGCAGCTCCTGGCAGCTGGTGAGGCCTGGTGAGGGCAGGGGTTGTCAGTCAGTCCCGAGGCACCACACCAGCTTCTCCAACCAGTTCTTCTGTCTGAAGCTCAAAATCTGCCTGCCTCTGGAGTCTGGCTGGCAGGTTGGCTCTTGGAGTAATCGGGGTCCTGCCTTGGGGTTCATGGCCACCCAAAATGAGATGGGAGGCTGGTTTGGAGGATACACAGCAGCGAGCCCTTAGTCCCCAGAGCAGAGTGGCCTGAGAGGGGTCCCAGGCACGTCTGCTCCGCTTGATCCATCAGCATGACTGGTCAGCCTTTTAAAGCTGCGGCTGCATCCTCCTCGGTGCCAGCGTGTCTGTGGTCTCCTGGTGCTCCCTTAGCTGAAGGACTGGTCATTGTCACCCCCGGGGCACCTGCCAGCCACTGTCCTATCTTGGGAGCTGCGCTTTTCCCTCCTGGGCCAGGCTCAGTGCCCGGGCAGTGTGGGAGCTGGTGGCAGAGGTGTCCCCTTGCCCCTGGAAGGCCAGTACTTCTCTCCTCTGTGCCAGCCCTTGGCGAGGCAGTGAGTCTTTCCCTGCTGTGCCAGGCTCTGTCTTCCAAGGATCTGTAGGCTCAGCCCTGTGCAGGGATGCTGGCCCGTGGTGGCTCTCCCTGGCTGCTCTCCATCCCCTTGAAGCAAAGGTTTGGGCTGGGATTTCCCTTCCTAGAGAGAGGAGCTTCTCACTCAGGGTTCTGGAAGGGCTTCTCCTCCCTTTAGGGCTTGCTGGAGCCTTCCTCCAGTGCCCACTCCTCTGCTGCTCGGCAGAGAGCAGAGCTGGGGGCTCCTCCTGAGCCAAGCTCAGTGCTGTGGGGTGCTTGGCTCTGCCCTTCCTTGGGGTGAAGTGATGTTATGAGCAGCCACCTGCCCCTTGGCACTGCCCATGTCCAGTGCCTAGGGCAGGAGCAGAGATGAACCCCCGTCTGAAGGGGCTGCTGTGCTATGAGGGCAGAGAGCAGCCCTGTCGGGGCCCTGGAAGATGGGGCGACAGCAGCGATGCAGAGATGGGGGCTAACGAAGGCACCCACCCCGCAGGCACGGAGGGGAGGGGGCTGTGGGGAATGGGCAGGTGGCCCCTCACCCAGCTCTCCCTTGGCTGCTGGGCGAGGCCGTGGGGGCTGCCAGCTCCCCGCTGTGCCCGCCTGCCCCGCTGCAAATCCCATCTCCCCTCTGGGAGACTTTCTCGCCCTCGTTTTCTGCAAACCACTTAAACCACTTGAACGTTTCTTGCTGGTGCTGTTCGGCGGTGGCCAGGGGCTGCCCCAGCAGCAGCTCAGGGCAGGGGCGGGTGGGACGAGCCCGTCAGAGGGGAAGGGGCAGCTGGGCAAGGTGTGAGCTCCCTGCTCCCAGCCTGGCTGCCAGTCTGTGGCAGCTCCCGGCGGTAGACCAGGTCGTGGCCTCACAGTGTGGCGGAGGTCCCGCGCCTCTCTGGAGCTGCTCTCGGGGGGGTTTTGGGCACAGGCCGGGGAGGGCTCTTCCTTGCCAGCCCATCCGCTGGTGCCACTCGCTCTGGGAGAATCCCCTGGCTGGCATGGCTGGTGCCGAGGAGCGGGCTGTGAAGGAGCTGCTCCTGGCCCCGGAGCAGAGCTCTGGGTGAAACAGCTGGGAGATGCCGTCCCAGCTCCAGGAGCTGGGGAGGCATCGCCCAGGGTGCCAGGAGGGAGAGGCTCCTGCTCTGGTGAGATGCTCCGGGCTCCCGAGGAGGAGGAGGAGGGTGTGGAGGAGGTTTTGGAGAGGAGCGTTTGCAGGTGCAGCCTGGGCTGGTGTGTGGGGCCCAGAGGGGCTGCTGAGGGCAGAGGCACCGGGGGAGCAGGAGGAGTGTGCTGGCTGGCAGAGCAGGTGCCAGCCAGGTGTCCAGTCAAGTGGCAAGAGTTTGTCCTCCTACTCTCCTCTTGCCCTCGTCACTGTGTCCAACGGGCACTGCCTCGTCCTTGGCCAGTGGAGGCGGGTCCCGCGGCTGCTTCCCCATCTCTGGGTGCCGGGCAGGGCTGGGCGTGGAGCCGTGCCCGTGCCTGGGTGTGCCCTGCCTGCCTCGCCCTCCTCTGCTGCCAGGTGGTGCCAAGGCAGGTGTGCCTGCTGCTCCAGCCCAACCCATCTTCTCTCCTGCTGCCACGTCCTCTACCTGGCACTGTCCCCTGTCCCCCCACATGCTGCCCCACATGGGAGGGTCCCCCTCTTCCCTTGCTCAGGGCCATGCGAGCCCTGAACTGGGGGCAGAGCCCTGCACCAAGGGTTCATTCCCAGTTGGAGCCTTGCCAGGGCTCCCGGGGCTGCCGTCACAAGGACAGGGGCTGCCTTGTGGTGACGGGTCCCATCACAGCAGGTGGTGGTGGAGGAGGGGTCGGGACCAGCACCTGCCCCTTCACCTCTACCCGCTCGGGGGCTGTGGGGGATTATGGCGCAGGCACCATATGTCACCCTGCCCGCTGAGCCCTGCGCCCTGCCCCTCTCTGCTCCTGCTGCCTAAATCCATCTGCACTTATCGCTGCAGGGGGAAGAGAGGGACAGATGCTGCCCTAGATCTGTGGGATTAAACTTCCAGCAGCAAAGCAGATTAGGGAATTATGCTGGCGCCGCTGAGGGGGAAGCCCGCTGTCCTGAGCCCGCCCAGGCAGGGGGACGCTGGAGATTCCTTCGCCATGCTCCCACGGAGCCCCTTGGCCAGGCCCGTGGAGGAGCCAGGCGCAAGCTGGGGCTGGCTGCCGCAGTGATGGGGTCCCCACATGCCACCAGAGTTGTCTCCAGGCTGTGCTCCAGCTCTGGGATGTGAGGAGCAGGAGCAGCGCTGCAGCTGCTGCTGGTTTTGCATCCCCTCGCAGGGTCCCCTCGGGTGCGATGCCTGGAGGGTGACACTCGGGTGCCTTGTGGCTGGATCCCTCCTGGGTGTCCCCTGTGCCACTGGCCCGGCTCAGCCCATTCTCGCCGCTGCCCATGGGGCTGGGGCTGCGAGAGCAGAGTGGTGGTTTTGCTCTCTGATGATTTACCGGAGCACTCCCCACACCAGCCCCCTGGGTGCTCCACCAGGGCTGGTCACACACCTGAGGCCAGGCTGGCCTGGGCACAGCTCTGGTTCAGGTGTGGAGGGCACTGGGTGAGGGCAGAGCTCATGGTGCAGAACCTCTGCAGCTGCCTGCCTGGGCAGGAGCCTGGAAACACGGCCCGTAAGTGGGGAACGTGGATGTCCCGGCTGGGCCACCCCGGAGCACAGCTGGCAGGGACCCTCAGAGTGCGGTGACACTGGCGGGGAGGGGTGCAAGGGGCCGGACGAGCCACCCATGGGTCTCACTGCCCTTGTGCCTGCAGGTGCCCAGGGCTCAGTCTGTACGTCTCTCCCGTCATTCCTGCCTACAATGCCGTCGTCTTCCTCTTTGTGCTGGCCAACTTCAGCATGGCCACCTTCATGGACCCAGGCATCTTCCCACGAGGTGAGTTGGGCTTTGCTTGGGAAGCAGCTCAGATAGAGCTGCCTCTTCCACCCTTCCTCCGAGGTGAAGAGGATAACCCAGTCTCCAAGGGCTTGAGGAAACCCCTCCTGGTCCTGCTCAGGTGGGGTCGGGCAGTGACAGCCGCAGTGGGGATGCCCAGCCCGTGGCACCAAGCAGAGGAAGCAGCACAAATCCTGGCACCCTGTGTCGGGTACCTGGGGCTCAGGCGGGTGTCAGGGCATGGCCTGGGGGAGCCCCCCCTTCTCTCCCTGTATTTGGGGGTCTCTGGCTGGTCCCTGTGCCAGGTGAGACTGGCCTGGTGACCGAGGAGGGTGATGCCAGGCGTCTCCAGCTCAGGCGGGTAGGAGGCTGCTGGGCTCTGATGCACGGCTCTGCTGGGTTTTCCCCATCAGCTGAGGAGGACGAGGACAAGGAGGATGACTTCCGAGCTCCGCTCTACAAGACAGTGGAGATCAAGGGCATCCAGGTGCGCATGAAATGGTGTGCGACCTGCCGCTTCTACCGGCCGCCGCGCTGCTCGCACTGCAGCGTCTGCGACAACTGCGTGGAGGTGAGGAACTGCTGGCTCTCGGTGCCTCTTCATTTCCCTGTAGAGCTTAATGCATAGTGCTGGCAGAAGCCCTGGCAACCAGGGCCCTCACCATGTCTTCTTCCCACGACAGGAGTTTGACCATCACTGCCCCTGGGTCAACAACTGCATCGGGCGGCGCAATTACCGTTACTTCTTCCTCTTCTTGCTGTCGCTCACCACGCACATCATGGGAGTGTTTGGCTTTGGCCTGCTCTACGTCCTCTACCAGGTGGAGGAGCTCTCCGGCGTCCGCATGGCTGTCACGTATCCTCTGCAAGGCTACAGGAGCAAGGCCAGGGTGGGCGTTGGTGGGGCTGGGGATAACATGCAGTGGGGCCAGGCTGCGGCTCTTCCTTAGCTGGCTGCTGGCAGTATGGTGGTGATGTGCGTGGCCGGCTTGTTCTTCATCCCCGTCGCTGGCCTTACGGGGTTTCACGTGGTGCTCGTGGCAAGGGGCCGAACTACCAATGAACAGGTACGTCTGGGGTGCTGCTGGCCCTGCCTGTCCATGTCTGGGTACATTTTGGGGCTCCTTGGGACAAGGCAGACATGGACAGGCTGGATTGAGGTGAGGGATGGCCCCTGAGCTGGCTGGTGGGTGGAGCACAGCGTGTCAGTGAGGGGAGGCTGAGAGCACCTTGTCTGCATAGCCTGGGGCTGGGGGGGTCTTCCCTGCTGCTTTTGGGGCGTGTGGAGTGGATGGAGCCAGGCGGGCTCCTTGGGAGGGCAGGAGGTGACCAGCACAACATGGAACAAGGTACATTCCAGTTAGACACTGGGGAAAGACTTCTGTTCCTCACGGGTAGCTGAACGCTGAAATGGGCTGGGAAAAGGGGGAGGATCTCCAGGTATCTCCATCCTTGGAGATTGTCCTGAAGGAGCTGGACAAACCCTGAGCAGCTTGAGCTGGTGGCTGGCCCAGAGACCCCCCCAGGTCCCTGCCCACCCCAGCACGCTGTGGCGCTCCTGGTCCGCAGGTGACGGGCAAGTTCCGCGGTGGTGTCAACCCCTTCACCAACGGTTGCTGTAAGAACGTCAGCCGGGTCCTCTGCAGCTCCCCAGCCCCCAGGTGAGCCTGGCACAGCCCGGCCATGCCCCCCAGCCCTGCACAGGCCAGCTGCCACATCCGAGCTCCAGGCCCTGACCTTCCTCCTGCCCCTCTCCCAGGTATCTTGGGCGCCCGAGGGCTGAGCAGACTGTGCTGGTGAGACCTCCCTTCTTGCGGCCTGAGGTGTCAGATGGTCAGATCACTGTCAAGATCATGGACAACGGTATCCAGACAGAGCTGAAGAGGACGAAGGTGAGGAAGGTGGGGATTAGCGCTCCCTGTGTTGGGGCCCTCCGTGGAGCCCAGGGGTGCAAGCCTGCATCCGTGAGTAAAGAACCGAGTGAGCCTTGTCACGTCCCTCATCCCCCTCCATGTCACCCTGTTCTGTGTCCCCACGGGACAGAAACCACGTCCCTCCATGTGGCAGTGGCCACATGAGGCTTGGCACCCTCCATTGCCCTGCCCTATCCTGTCCTTCTCCTCACAGCATCCCTTGGAGGTCCCCCCTTCTCAGCACGTCCCAGCACTTGCAGCACACGCTGCCCTTGAGCATTCCGATGTTGGATGGCCCAGGAGAGCCCCCCGAATGCCACTGCCTCTTCCCTGCCTGCTGAGGGTAGGGTTGAGGCCCTGGCACTGCCTGACCCCCGCTCTGCGCTTTGTCTCTGCAGTCCAAAGGAAGCCTGGAGGTGACGGAGAGCCAGTCTGCGGACGCCGAGCCGCCACCCCCACCTAAGCCAGACCTCAGCCGCTACACGGGCCTGAGGACACACTTAGCCCTGGCCACCACCGAGGGTAAGGAGGGCACGCAGGGTCCCGGCAGCCGCTGGGAGGGAAGCCCAGGGCTGCGCCAGGCAGAGCAAGAGCCAAGGCTGTAGGTGGAGCAGGCTGCAGGGCAGGCCCAAAGCACATAGCCCCTCTGCTTTGTGGGGCAGGATGTGCCCACATTCCCGGGCTGGTGTGTGCAGCCCCTCGCACTTGGAGAAGCCTGCAGGATGCTTCCAGACAGCTCTGACCTGCCAGAGAGGAGCAGGAGGCCAAGCTGCAGCAGCGTGGTGCTCCTCCGGAGCCACAGTGGCCTGACGGACAGGCTTGAGGCTGCCATGCTGCGGGTGGGTGCAGGAGCATCGCCGGGATGAAGGCAGTGAAGGAGTGGCAGGCCCGGCTCGGTGGCAGAAAGCACGTGTGGCATCTGCGTGACTCGCTTTCCCGCTTCCCTGAGCACCGACGAAGCAGTGCTCGGAGCTGCCTGCTTTGCTTGGCGAGAGAGGTGGGACATGAGGGGCAGAGCTTGGAAGCAGCCGCTTCCCGCAGCTCTCCCCGGCCTCACTGCCTGGAGCAGGCTGTGGCACGTGTGTCACTGGGGTGACCAACAGGCCCCTGGAGTGCCCGGGCACCCACTGACACCCTGCCAGCACTGCTGCAGGGGCACAGAAGTGCCAGCCCCACACGTGGCTGTGGGGACATGTTTCCCGTCCTTTCTGTCTCACCTGCCCCTGGTGCCTCTCCTCAAGCCCATTCCTCTCTCCACCTCTGTCCCCTGGTCTGTCTGCCCCAGGCTCAGAACTGGTTCTTGGGAGGGCGGGCAGGCTCCACACGGCTCCTTCCCTGCACGGCCCCAGGGAGCCGCCCTGTCTGAGCTTCCTTCTCTCTTCCCCGCCCGCAGACAGCGGCTTGCTAGGCAACGACAGCCCCCCAACTCCCACCATGTACAAGTACCGGCCCGGCTACAGCAGCAGCAGCAGCTCAGCAGCTTTGCCCCACTCCACCAGCGCCAAGGTAAGGCTGTGCCTGCTGCCAAAGAGGGGAACGTGGCCTTGAGGGGATGCCTCCACATTCCTGGTTTGGGGAGAGCTTGGTGTGGGTGCTGGAGCGGGCCAGGGCCCCGTCTTTCCATGAGTGATGGCTGTGTCTCTGCCCCTCAGCTGAGCCGTGTGAACAGCCTGAAGGAGCCCAACTCCATATGCGAGAGCGGCCGCAAGCCCAGCTACCGCTCGGAGCCAAGCCTGGAGCCCGAAAGCTTCCGCTCACCCACCTTCGGCAAGAGCTTTCACTTTGACCCGCTCTCCAGCGGCTCTCGCTCCTCCAGCCTCAAGTCGGCTCAGGGCACGGGCTTCGAGATGGGCCACCTCCAGTCCATCCGCTCGGAGGGCACCACCTCCACCTCCTACAAGAGCCTGGTGAACCAGACGCGCAACGGCAGCCTGTCCTACGACAGCCTGCTGACGCCCTCCGACAGCCCCGACTTTGAGTCGGTGCAGGCAGGCCCGGAGCCCGACCCGCCGGTGGGCTACACCTCGCCCTTCCTCTCGGCCCGCATCGCCCAGCAGCGAGAGACCGACCTGCACGGCCGCTTCGCCGCCGCCGTCTCCCCCAAGCACGCGGCACCCCGCGAGCCCTCGCCCGTGCGCTATGACAATCTCTCCCGACACATCGTGGCCTCCATCCAGGAGCGGGAGAAGCTGCTGCAGCAGCCGCCGGCACCGGGCCGGGAGGAGGACGCGGGGCTGCCGGACTCGGGCATCCAGTCGACGCCGGGCTCCAGCAACGCCCCCCGCACCAGCTCTTCCTCGGACGATTCCAAGCGCTCGCCCCTGGGCAAGAACCCGCTCACCCGCCCGGCCCCTCCCCGCTTCGGCAAGCCCGAGCCCCCCCGGGTGCGCTCCCTGGGCTCCCCCGACCAGCCCGCCGCCCCCCACCTCGGGAAATCCCTGTCTTACAGCAGCCAAAAACCAGCGTCTCAGGCCAGCGGCCCCGAGGCCGAGGAGGTGGCCTTGCAGCCCTTACTGGCACCAAAGTGAGTACCGAGGAGGGGGGGCCCTCGCCCTGCAGGGAGCCAGATGCCCATTGCATGCCCCCTCCCTGCCTGGCACGTCCCAGGAGGCAGCGAAATGCCCCTTGCTGGGGAGTGATGCTGCACTTAGCCTGGAGAAGAGAGGCGAATCCTCCTCCTCCCAGAATAGAGCTGGTCCCGCCCCCTCCCTGGGACACCCCCGGGCTGGGGTGGTGTGTGGGTGCTGGTGGTCCCCGGGAAGGGCAGGGTTGTGGCTGCACTGGGTGCTGGAGTCCCTCCTGAGGGTCCCTGTCCTGCCCTACCCCGCCCCACGGAGCCCCTCGCTCCTGCCTCTCACACCCTGTGTCCGTCTGTCCTTCCCTCCCCAGGGATGAGGTGCAGATGAGAACAGCCTACAGCAAGTCCAACGGGCAGCCCAAGAGCCTGGGCACGGCCCCCCCAGGCCCGGGGCAGGTGCCCCTCAGCAGCCCTACCCGTGGAGGAGTCAAGAAGGTCTCCGGCGTGGGGGGCACCACCTACGAGATCTCGGTATGAGGGGCAGAGCCACTCCCCCCTTGCAGAGGGACGTTCTGCGGCCAGACGCTCTGTGGACTCGAGGACTATGGGGGATGGGCCGGTGGCCCCTGCTGTTGCTCCCCTTCTCCACCCTCCCGGGGCCGGGGGGCTGACACACACCCGAGGGGCTACGCTTCCTCCCTGCGCCTGCCCCGGACTGCGGGCGAGCCGCCCCGGCCAGCGCAGGGGGTCCAGGGTCCGGCCTCGTGCCCTGGCACCGTCCCGGCTGGGCCACCACTTCTGGGCCTTGTGCAATCGACGCTCGCCTAGCGTGGTAGGAATGGATTGTTTTTAAACCAGAATACTTTTTTTTATTATTATTATTGTTACGGATTCTATTTTTTTTTCTCTTTCTGAGTTACCAGGTGTGTGTATATATAAATATCTATATATAAATATAAATATTAAAAAAAAAAGGCAGAAATTATATATCTTACCTAGAGAGAGGAAGAAACTGCCCATTCCCTGCCCAGGGCCTGGGCCCTCACCTCATCCCCAGTCCCAGAGGAGGGATGTGGGGCCAGGGACACCGCTGTGGTGGTGGCAGGCACCAGGGCAGGTGCCTAGCACTGCTCTCCCACCCGACATGCGGCTGGGGGCCAGCATGTGCCCCACTGGGTGCCCCGTCCCCCTGCCCAGACCTGCGGAAGGCCAAGGTGAGTTCAGCCGGGACGCTCCCCTCCCCAGTTCCTCGCCCCTGACCCCCTGTCCTGGGGCTGCTGCAGCCTGGGGAGGAGGATGGCCAGGGAGCAGCCCCCCCCCCCCCCCCCCCCCGGAGCTGGCACAGAGACACATTCACGGGCTCCGGCCTTTACCACCGGTGGCTTTTGTTTTTTCTGTTTCCCCAGGATTTGTGTTGGGTGGAGGGGGGGCGGAACTTGTTTTAGTTGCTTGCTTGCTTGTTTGTTTTTTAAAATGGGTCAGATGGTGTTTTCTCACTGTCATGAGGCTGTTTTTATTTCTGTTTGGGGAAGAGGAAGGCCAGCGGGGCGCATCCCCATCAAGCAATATTTTTTTCATCACATGCCAAAAAAAAAAAAAAAAAAGCAGCCAAGGAGCCCAGAGCTCCCCATCCCCCCCACCCCTGCCCGGGCAAACCACCCCCTGTGCCACCCACAAAACTTCAGGCACTACTTGACTCTTTCTCTACGGCAATATCTCTCCCGTGGCCTCTGCAAAGCCACACCATTGGTTTTTTTTTTTTATTAGCCATTTTAAAAACGAGGAATAAAAGGATATTTAATGAGCTACCCTGGAAGGCATGCGTGTGCTTTGTTTAGCGTCCAGGGCTGCAGGAGGAAGGGTCTCAGCCTTCCCACCCTCCTCTCCAGGGGGAGAGGAAAAGGGGCCCGAAGAGAGCCGAGCCTGGCCCCGTTCCAGGGAGGCACCTCTTCGGGAGGCTTTTGGGCAAACTCTGCTCCCACAGAAGGTAACGTCTTTCAGTGCATGAGGAAGGCGGCTCTGGGGAAGGAGCCGGTGAGGCTCAGGATCCTGCGCAGGATGCTGAGACCTAAGGAGAACCTTGGCATAGCACTGCAGCTGGAGGTCTCGGCACTCGGCCAGAAGCCATCTCTGCACAGGGACACGGTGACTCTCCAGGTTCACTCCTGTCCTTGCCAGGCTGGGGGGTGAGGGCCAGGGGAGCACAGAGCCCCCAGCCCCGCAGTCAGAGGCAAGGCAAATCCCCCCTAAGCCTTGTAAGAGCAGGAGAGGGGCTGGGAGCTCAGGCGAGGGCTCAGCCATCACCGTCCATCGCAGGCTGCAGCGTGTGGGGCAGCACCAAGCCTGCACACCCCACAGACTCCCCCAGTCTCGGCTCCTCACTGCAATGGCCAAGGGTTGCAGCAGCCACTGCCACCAGCCCCTCCTCGAAGCAGAGACTTTAATTAAAAGGTGACTAAAAAAGAGAGGCCCTGATGCACCAGGTGGTTTTGGTATAAAAGGCTGAGGCCGGCAGCCCTGGTGCCAGCAGAGTCCATGGTCCCTGGTCCCAGCTGGCTGCACGATGCAAGCAGGGGGATGTGGGGGTGTCCCCTCTGCCGGGGTGGGGGTGACAGGCCAGCCTGAGCCCCCCAGCCGAGCACTGTGGGAGGGGTGAGTCCCTCCCAGGTCAGCCAGGGCTGTTCCTGCCGGCTGGGGGATCCCTGGGGCGGTGCCGGCACGGGCTCACCGCAAGCTGCTGCTGCTGCTGGCCTGGGAGCTGCCCACCCCTGGGTGCTCTGGGCTGTGCCGGTTCTGCAGAAGAAGGACAGACACGTATCCCGTGAGACCACCCCGGGAACGGCCTCGCTGGCTCCGGGCCCTGCTGCTGCCTGGGCCAAGCTCACTGCCAGGCAGCCCCCAAGGTGGGCACAGGGTGGGAATCAGACCTCGGGCGGCTCTCCCCACCCACCTTCTTTTTCTTCTTCTCTTTCTTCTTCCTCTTCCGTTCCGGATCCTCCTCTTTCTTCTTCTTTTTCTTCTTGTGGTCAGAGTCTGAGGGTGTCTCTGGAGGTAAAAGAGTGCTGGGTGAGCTGAGCTCGCCCTGCTGCTGGATGGGAGAGGGGGCAGCTGCAGCCGTGACGCTCAGCCCCTTACCTGGGGGGACGGGATCCTGGGTGCGGCTCTGCTTGTGCTTGTGCTTGTTCTTCTTCTTGGGCGGCTGGATGTGCATCAGCCGGCATGGCTCAGGGAGCTGGGGAGAGGAGACGGGACTGGTTAGGCCATGCCAGGCACCCCCGGCCCGAGAGGTCGCCCTACAGCCTTGAGTCCCGGGCTCACCGGGCCGGTGTGGAGGCGGAAGCCTGTCAGCATGGTGCCGGTGAGGGGGGTGAAGGAGCTGCCGCAGATGGGGGGCTTCTCGATGAGGGAGCGCAGGCTGCTGTTGTCGTGGGAGCCAGGCAGGTCGATCATGCCGGGCAGGTCGGGGAGGAAGTTGCTGAGCTTCTCCTTCACCTTCTTGCCGCAGAACTTGTTGTAGGCGTGCTCCAGGTTGTAGTGCGTGATCAGGTTGGTGCTGCCCGTCAGCTCCGTGGTGCCTGAGCAGCCACCGCGGCGGGGAGGGGATGGGGAGGTGCCGCTGGGCCCCGCGCCCCGCTCGCTGCCCCGGCGCCGGGGCC
>VZZY01001869.1:15636-28170 GCA_013400335.1 Eurystomus gularis | reverse complement strand
GCTGAGAAGGGGCCAGACTGTGAAACAGAACATTCTGCTGAGTTGTGACTCATCCACAGGTCAACTCCAGTCTGGGTCCCACAACTCGGGCCCCAGCACCTCACCCACCTGGACGCAATCCTGGGCACCCTGCTCTTCTGGGTGATCCTGCTTTGGCAGGGAGGTTGGATGAGATGATCTCCAGAGGTCCCTTCCAACCCCCACCGTCCTGTGAGTCTGTGCAGGCAGCTCATGTATAGACACTGCCATTAAACTGTCCATTCACAGCAGCATCTGACGAGGACTGACATTAGTTTTCATAAAATATTGAGGCTGGAGGGGAGAAAATTGATTTACAGCTGGCCAACAGTAGCAATATTTCCACCTGCTCCCATTCCCAGCTTGCAGAGGAGAAAAGAAATTGCACAGAAGTTATTATTTCCTCCGCTTTTGTTCAAGTTGGTATTAAAATATACTTTCCAGGACCAAAGCATGAGACACTAAGGTATAAACACAAGCTCCAGACCCCGGCGGAGGTCTGGCTGCCACATGCTGTGCATGTCCAGGGATGCGGTCTCCTGAGTGGTGAGGAAGAGATAGGGAGAGAAGAAAGGATTCTACTGTTTAGCCACAGGCCATTGCAGAGATAACAGGAAAAACTCATTCCTCAGTTATTTCGCTTCTGCCCTTAAAAGGACACATTTTCCCACGGTTAAAAGGATTCACGTACTTCGCTTTCATTTAATCCTTGGTTTCTACACTGAAAAATAAAAATATTGACCTGAATTGTAGCCCAGAATATGAGGATTTAGAGTAGCCGGACCTATCTCTGGAAAGCAGGGATGGTACGGCCTGATAAGGTGCTCAGAGGAAGCTTTCTAGTCCCAAACCAAAAGGTTAAAAACACTGGTGTTTGTCAAGAAGAGAAAGGAAAGAATAACAGAGGAAAACCTGTGCCACAAAGCGAAAAGATGGGCAATCTAAAATGTACAGCGTTTTTACCACAAAGGTGTGGATTTACAGTCGGAGCATTTATCTCTATTTTTATATTATATTACGCTCCACGACTAAATGTTACATGAGAAATAGTACCAGTAAATCAGGTGAAGATATTCTTGTTTTACAAGAATAATGTAGTCACAAGATGAAGATGTTCTTTTACCTATTTTCACTCTATCGTATACTTCAGTCTATCGTATAACTGAGAGCTGCAAAAAAATACGGTCCAATAATAACAATATTAGTTACAATTCTGCCACAAAAATCTCACGAATTCTCAAAGACGCATTTACGTGCACTACACTTCCATTTAATACATGGAAAATAAACGGAAATTTCACGTGGGGCTGAGTTACAAAGCTGCACCCACTTCTCAGAAATGGTACATTTTACCAAATCTCTGAGAAATCCAAAACTAGCAAGTAAGATATGAAGTTTGATAATACCAAAGGAAAATTAAAATTCTCACTGGCACACCCTTCTTTCCCTATCAACAACAAGTAATCGCTGGCATTTCAGGGTGAGTGCTATTTTGTTGCAACCAGCTCTAAGAAGCAGGATAACTCCGCAATATTATTTTCCATGTTGAAATTAGGTTAACAATTTGACAGAGTATTCATTTATAAACTAAAATAGTTCGTCGGTTTGTTTACTAATCCTCTCAGAGCTCATGGCTAATCAGAATCAGATGAATTAATTTGGAAATGGAAGGTCTTTGGGGGTGCAGGTGACACAAGAAGTTTTGGTGACTCCATGAATAACATCTCCTCATTGACTACATCCTTAAATTCCTCACCATCTTCCCACTAGGATCAGAGTGACATGATAAACTAGGAAAATCTGAATTTATAACTAAATCTGAAATTCAGCTTCAAAGGTGGCACCTCTCTGAGCCGTGGGCTTGCTTTGCACGTAGGAATTTCACCAAGTATTGGGGCTCAAGTCTCAGAACTCTTCCCACGCTCCCTGTCTGGATGCAGGAATCACTTCCCAGCCCTAGGTGGATTCAGCATTTCCTCCTTATTCCAAAACCCTTTTGTTAATTTACTGTGCTCTGGCAATGAAATATTATGTTTCATGCTGGGTTCAGCTGGAAAAAAAAGACAGTATAATCACTATTTTGGAGAGGCACACTTTCCAAAGCCTCAGACAACACCGTCTGCCAAGCCTCCTTTTCCAGACGCGTAAGAATTCCCGAGCATTATTAAACTCTCCCCACAAAGGTCTCGCCAAGCTGATGCGTCTTGTTTGCATATTTATTATATGCAAATAATACCCCATATTCATCTCCATTTCAAACAGCTACTTTCATCTGACGCCGTTCTTCATTTTGCAAAACCAGTTAATTCCCCAAAATTAGGAAATCATAAGAAAATGCTGGCAGATCATTAACTATCTGCTGGAGAATTCTGCCAGACCATGGTGACTTCACCTGAGACCTTCTCATTTCCATTAATTTTCATGCCTGGTGCACTCCCTCTGTTCTTCTGCTAAATATTAACACACACATCAAAGCGAGGTGAGATTTTAAAACCTGGTTAGCCAGCAGCAGAGACTTAATAACCAGTGGGTGCTTTGGATTCACAGCAAATGAAAGCACAAACCTTTGTTAGCTTGGAAAAATCAAATTAATGAATGTTGGGGTTTTTAGAACTAAAAGGGTTGACATTAGTGACACTTTCAGATAGTTATCTAAAGATAGGTGATTTACTGTGTGGCCAGCAGGTTGAGGGAGGTGATTCTGCCTCTCCACTCTGATCTGGCGAGACCACATCTGGAGTATTGCGTCCAGCTCTGGAGCCCCCAGAAGGACATGGACCTGTTGGAGAAGGTCCAGAGGAGGCCACGAAGATGATCAGAGGGCTGGAATATCTCTCCTACAAGGACAGGCTGAGAGCGTTGACCTTGGAGAAGAAATGGCTCCAGGGAGACCTTATTGCAGCCTTCCAGTATCTGAAGGGAGCCTACAAGAAGGCTAGGGAGGGACTTTTCACATGGGCTTGTAGTGACAGGAAGAGGAGTAATGGCTTCAAAATGGAGAAGGGGAGATTTAGATTAGATGTAAGGAAGCCGTTTTTCGCTGTGAGGGTGGTGAGACACTGTAACAGTTTGCTGAGGGAGGCTGTAGATCCCCACCACTGGATATGTTCAAGGCCAGGCTGGACTGGGTCTTGAGCAACCTGGTCTAGTGGGAGGTGTCCCTGCCATGTCAGAAGGGTTGGAACTAGATGATCTTTAAGGTCCCTTCCAATCCAAACCATTCTATGATTCTATTCTAGGTAACACTTGTGAAAACAGTCTTTCTCAAGTGGTTTCCAAGTCCTCCTGCCCTGATGAAGTAGGCACATGTACACGCCCCAGTCCTGAGTTAGGCCTTTTTAAAGCTTTACATAAATAATTAATTAATATTGCTAATACACCACCACAAAGACACTTTGAGCATGAAATGATACAGGACCAAATGCACCCACACAGTTTCAGCAGCCGTTAAGCAACCACTGTTGCATTCACTCCCTCCCCCAGGGCTGTCCATAGCCCTGAAGGACCTATCTGCAAAGCCACGTTTCCTGGACACCTTTCCTAGTAGGCCAAATGGTGTTCATCTGGTACAAGTCCTTTTGAGCACACAGGCTGAGCACAAAAAAATCCGTCAGGCAGATACACACCCCCAGCTTGACACGAGGCACCATCCTGGTCTCTGTGTGGTAGGAATGGAGCAGGGGAGGAATGAAAGATTGGAATTTAGGAGATGAGAAAGAGCAAAAGGAAAAGGTCTGCATGAACTTGCTCCTCTTGCATATCACCATTTCCAGCGCTAGAACAAAACACGGACTTGCTGGTGCCAACATCTTCTCCTACACAGGTTAGTGTCCCACACTACCATGGTGCAGGGGATCTTCTGCTGAACGGAACGCGATGGTGGGATCCACCAAGAGGAAAAACTTCACATGCATGTTCCCAGCAAAGTGACAAGCTCTCAAAGTGAGATTATTTTTTAGAAGGTATGACTCTGAGGAGATGATTCCTCAATCAAGATAAAGATGTTATTTTAGGCGCTTCCACTTTGCAGGAGCTTCATGTGCCAGACATCACTCTCTTAGTCATATGGCCATCACCACCTGCTTAACCAGGATAAATAAGCAAGGCAGCTAGTTTTTTATGTGCTTATTTTTCTAATGTTGGGTAGTTTGTTTAAGCACCTCCCATAGTCTATGACAAAAGATCTCCTGGAATTAACCTCACCATTAGGAGGGTAAAAGGCTCGGAGAAGCTGACAGACTTGTTGACACTACAAAGATGGGAATTGTTAATGCTGGCTCCTGAGGATATGTGAAACTGTGTTGACATAATTAGAGAATAGGGCTAATTAGGTTTCTCCACTGGGGAAACCACAAAGGCATTTCACACAAACCATACCAGCAGCCAGCGGTGATGCCAACACAGTTTTCTCTAATGATACAAAACCACCTACTTGGACCAGAGAGAAAACGGTGGCTTTAAGATTGATAGCAAGAGCGTGGCTTGAAAATTTACTGCTTTGGATGACAATTTCTTAAACAAAATCCTATTATTTACAGCTTCCAAAAACTGCTAAGAACGTGCTCACAGGATGCTGCTTCTGTACTTTTTGGTAACAGAAGGGCAACCAAATCTTTTAGGTACGCAACTGCAGGGCATGGGCTGAGGCTCATAGGCTCTCATGCCTACAAGAAACCATTTACCTTGTAACAAGAGTTATCAGGCAAGCGAGAAATGGATTAAATCCTTCTTCTAGGCCCTTGTTCTAAACCGTGAGAGAAATCACCTGATGTTACCTAGAATAGCAATGTGACTAAATACTCCTCTTAGCTGGGATCGTCTCCTTTTCCCTATTCAGTGGCTGGAAGCTGCCCTGACATAGAATCATGTAATTGCTTAGGTTGGAAGAGACCTTTAAGATCACTGAGTCCAACTGTTCCCCCAGCACTGCCAGGGCACCACTAAACCATGTCCCTCAGCACCACATCTCCATGGCTTTGAAACCCCACCAGGGATGGGGACTCCACCACTGCCCTGGGCAGCCAGAGAGCCTGACAGCCCTTTTGGGGAAGAAATCGTTCCTCATGTCCAACCTAAACCTCCCCTGGTGCAACTTGAGGCTGTTTCCTCTTGGCCTACTGCTTGCTGTCTGGGAGAAGAGACTGACCCTGCTTGGTTCCAACCTCCAGGTCTCCCCTGAACCTCCTCTTCTCCAAGTTCAACAACCCCAGCTCCCTCAGCTGTTCCTCAAAGGACTTGTGCTCTAGACCCTTCACCAGCTTCGTTGCTCTTCTCTGGATATGCTCCAGCTCCTTATACCCTGGTTTGATTTTAAAGGTGGACAATAAATAGCAACAACAAGGATCACAATAATCATGTACCCTATCTTGACCATCAACATCAATGTTTAAAACTGACCACTGAGAAATTCTGAAGTGCCCAAGCTTGGGCCTGTGAAACACAGTGAATTACTGAAGCACAGTACTGTGGTATCACCAGGACTTTAACTTCTGACCCTCTGGTTTACAACAGCTATTGCTGTTGGAGGAGACTGAGGTGAGTAACAAGGCCAAGTGCCAGGTCCTGCACTTTGGTCACAACAACCCCCAGCAACGCTACAGGCTTGGGGAGGAGTGGCTGGAAAGCTGCCTGGCAGAAAAGGACCTGGGGGTGCCGGTGGACATCCAGCTGAACATGAGCCAGCAGTGTGCCCAGGTGGCCAAGAAGGCCAACGACATCCTGGCCTGGATCAGAAATGGTATGACCAGCAGGAGTAGGGAGGTGATTGTGCCCCTGGACTTGTCACTCGTGAGACCGCACCTTGAGTCCTGTGTCCAGTTCTGGGCACCACAGGACAAGAAGGACATTGAGGTGCTGGAGCGGGTGCAGAGAAGGGGCAATGAGGCTGGTGAGGGGTCTGTAAAGCCTGTCTTATGAAGAGCAGCTGAGGGAACTGGGGTTGTTTAGTCTGGAGAAGAGGAGACTGAGAGGAGACCTCATTGCTCTCTACAACTATCTAAAAGGAGGTTGTAGTGAGGCTGGTGTTGGTCTCTTCTCCCACATTACTAATGACAGAACGAGAGGAAATGACCTCAAGTTGCACCAGGGGAGGTTTAGATTGGATATCAGGAAGAAGTTCCTTACTGAGAGAGTGGCTGGGCACTGGAACAGGCTGTCCAGGGAGGTGGTGGAGTCACCATCCCTGGAGGCGTTAAAAAACCAGCTAGATGTGGCACTTCGAGACATGGTGTAGGGGTTAGGGAGATGTTCAACAAAGGTTGGAATAGATGATCCTAGAGGTCGTTTCCAACCATAATGATTCTGTAATTCTGAGTAGTCATCATCACACATTCCCCAAACCTAACATTTAGCACAGGTTTCAAAAGAAGGCAGCAAAAAATTACATCTGCTTAAACAACCATCTCTATGAGTGACATCAAAAAAATCTACATTTCTAGGAAGATGTTGGGATGGAGGTGAGGATTTTCTTGTTGCTCAGAGGGAATGGTAACGTTATTTCCGACTTGTAATTCCAACCATATGGCTGAACATTAAAACCGAGTTTTGAAGGATTAATCTTGTGGACTATTGAAATCCTAATTGTGTTAAGCTTCTTTTTTTTCTTTTTCTTTATTCTCCTTTGAGAAGCTTTCCAGTTTGGCTTTCAGACGCTGAATCAACCACAGCCCCAACCATAGCATTAAAGTCACAGGACAAAGCCACCTGTGAAGCGTTACCCCCTATCCATCCACTTAAGGCTGTTACTCATAAAAAGCCTATTTTCATCTTTTGCTCTTATTTTGCTTCTGGTTTGTTTGGTGTTATCCCTTATCGCAAAGAATAAAATGCTACCTTCATTTTCCTTTGATTTTCAGGATGTCCAAATCATGCTGTAATTACACCGGAGCCTGCTAAAACCTACACACTTCTATGCTACGATGAAGCATTGAGGCACTTGGCAGAGTCCCTGGGAATTGAAAACCAGAGAGCTGAAAATCCTCTCACTTCTCTACATTTTTAATAAAGATTTCTCACCTACCCTGTTCTCTCTTCAAGGTAAATATTCAAGGTAAAAAAATTCAAGGTAACTTCTGGAGGTGTTCGAGGGCAGGTTGGATGGGGCTTTGAGCAACCTGGTCTAGTGGGAGGTGTCCCTGCCATGGCAGGGGGTTGGAACTAGATGATCTTTGAGGTCCCTTCCAACCCAAACCATTCTGTCATTCTATTATAAAGGCAACCACAATCAAACTATACAAACTCACTCAATAAAAAAAGCTTCTTGTAATATGTTTTTAAGGAGCCATTATATTCCCAGTATTTTCTTAAGGTCTTCCAAATTTATCCAGATCACAGAAACGCCCTCACCACTTGCCACGAGAAACCATTGACCATTCATCCAACTCAACACCTCCTCAAATAACTATCGCTCTTGATTTTGCCTGCATATGTCCCTGGGCCTTGGTAGCCCCCCAAAATAACCTCCAACTGCACCCGTGCAGCTACTTGCCAGGCACTGACTGGGTCTATGTGACAGCCCCAAGGAGTCCTGCTCCACCTTCACCCCACTCTGCTGCTGCAACAAGAGTGAGATGGGAGATCTTTGCGGTGGTTTCAGAGACAGAGATCTAAGAATCAGGAACAGCTGAACTCTTGGGAGTCTGCGACACCGCAAGTATCAGCCTGTCCTGGTTTGAGCTAGAACAGAACTAATTCTGGTCAGTGAATTCACTTTCCAGCTCGGTCTCTCCACAGGAACGGCACTTTGTGAAGTTGACGGCAGATCTTTGCAGCCAGTCTCTGCTTCCAGCAGTGACAACACTCCATGTTTAGAGTCACTTCAAGGGTTGGGGGGAGCAGAAAGGCTCTTGCTGTGCAGACCAAGGTCACTGCTCAGTCTTGTGCCCCACGTTGGGGTGCAGTGAGTGAGAGGTGGCACCTGTGGGGAGGAGCGGCCAGGATGGTGGACCCTAAAATGACCAACAAGGGATTATATCCCATAACGTCATATTCAGTATAGAGCTGTGGGATCACGACGCTCAAGCCTCTTCTTGGCTGGCATCCAAGGAGGACTCTGTCCATTCTGCCTTCGATCCCAATCCATGTGTTCCTGAATCCAGTTCCAGAATCCAGCTCCTGAATTGGGTTCCCATCTGCTGCTGAGTCCAGTCTGGGACTTCCCCAGTGCCTGCTCCCCAGCATCAGTGGGTTCAATACTGGTTTATACTGCATTTTATTATTATTATTTTGATTAAAGCCGTTTTAGTTTTAAAGCTTTTTTCGTTTTCTTTTCCAATCTGTAAGCCTCTCTCCCTTATTCCCTTTGTCTTCCCTTCAGGAAGGGAGAGAGGTGACTAGAGAGCATCTGTCATTCATCTAGTGGCCGGCCCATCTCTCACCATTGACACAGCCCTTTGTATTTCAAGTTTCAGTTTACTGCCAAATCCTTTCCAAAAAAAGCCCCACAAACTCCTCCAAAAAGCCTTACACCCTTTAAATATACCTCTAAACACCAAAAGTAACAAATCAGACTTTCTAAGAACTAACTAGCTTTGTGCACACACCTTCTCTTAACGTTTGCAGCGATGACACCGTAATTATTAATACTTCTTCACCCTTCTTACATGGAATCCCTTTTGATATCCTCATGAGCCATCTACATATGGCCACAAGAACTTCGATTAGTAGTAACTGGGAACAAAATAAAGGCAGGTGCTTTAAAAATACTTCTAATAGATTACTGGGCT
Source organism: Eurystomus gularis (assembly GCA_013400335.1). Taxonomy (NCBI): domain Eukaryota; kingdom Metazoa; phylum Chordata; class Aves; order Coraciiformes; family Coraciidae; genus Eurystomus; species Eurystomus gularis. The sequence continues at coordinate 19,429 of VZZY01001869.1, read as the reverse complement.
CTGATTCTAAAAATGTTAATGGCTTAAAAACACACTTTAGAGGTTCCATTTAGCCCCATTTATGTAACATGATTTTCCCACTAAAGCTACATGTTACTGCTTGACGCACACGTGAAAATGGAGCTCTACAAATCTGGTGCCTTTCAAGACGACTTCAAGAAAAACAAAACCAGACTGGGGTAATATCGGACCAGGCTGATTTTGCAGCCCCTTTTCTACGTCCACTGGAATGTGAAAAATTAAGAAGAGCTGATATTCAGAATCGCTTTATTATGGCTGGTCGGCCTCAAGCACCTTTTTTGTTGGCTGCTGGATCTACACCAGAAAGCAGGGAGTGAGACCATGCCCCCCACAAGCAGGAGAACGACCGGTGCTGGGGGAGCACAGCCACTGTGCCCTTCCACCATTGTGGCACTGGTGGAAAAAACTGCCGTGAACATTAAAAAATACCTTTTTGAACTTTGTCCATGGCAAACAAATGACTTCTCATGTAGCACGGCACACGGGGAACATACCAACACAGGGCTGCTCCGACTGGTTCAGTAGCACGTGAAGATCCTTCTTCCCAGGAGCTGGGCAAACACTGAATGCAGAAGTGATTGCCGTTCCACAAAGATGATGCCTTGGTTGGGAGACTCAATTCTCTCTGCCTCTCTCTAATGGCAAGAAACATTTTTATTATCTCCTCTGCAACCTCAAAGCCATCTCTTAACAGCAGAGACCTCCCAGTAATGTGTCTCTCTGTTGTGACTGTAGTGACTGATCCAGGACTCATAAAAGTCAATAGGAAACTTCGTCTTTGACTTTAATGGGCATTTAATAAAAACAACCTCCCAGAAAGGCACTTGTCCCATTTCTTGCCCGTGCAATCTGTGCTCCAGAGCTATCATCCTGTCACTATCAACACGGCATTTCTTAAAGAGGCTGCCAGAGATTTAAGTAACGCTCACTGTGCTGTCTACACCGAGACAAGAAACAGCGGAGCCGCTGTAAGGCAGCTGGTGACCTTGCCAGGAGAAACGTGGGTGAACTAATGTCATACAAAGACGATGGTATTTCCCCTCAAATTATTTCGGGAGGTGGTTAGAGTGAGTATGCCAAGATGATCAAAAACATAGAATCATTTTGGTTGGAAAAGACCTTTAAGACCAAGTCCAACTGTGAACCCAGCACTGCCGGGTCACCACTAAATCATGTCCCTCAGCACCACATCTCCATGGCTTTTAAATGCCTCTAGGGATGGTGATTCAACCATTGTCCTGGGCAGCCTGGGCCAGGGCTCAATAATCCTTTCAGTGAAAAAACTTTGCCTAATGTCCAACCTAAATCTCCCCTGGTGCAACTTGAGGCTGTTTCCTCTTGTCCTGTCACTTGTGAGAAGAGACCAGCACCCACCTCTCTACAACCTCCTTTCAGCGAGTTGTCTTTTGAGGCCACACAACAGCATTTCTGCTTTGATTCTGGTTTGATTTTCTACAAAACTTGGGAAGTAAGAGAAAATCTACATTAAGAAACACATTACTGAAAATTCAGAGGGCTACTTTAAGGGGAAACGTACATGAATCATTAATTTCTTGGCAAACACACAACATGGTACCACACTTAGACTGCACCAGACTTCTCTCTCTTGGGTCTCCTGCTTTACTCCAGAGGTCTGAACAAAACCAGTACATAGAATAATTAAGGTGTTCAAGAATAAATAAGGTGTTCAAGGCCAGGTTGGATGCGGCTTTGAGCAACCTGGTCTAGCGGGAGGTGTCCCTGCCATGGCTGGGGGGTTGGAACGAGATCATCTTTGAGGTCCCTTCCAACCCAACCCATTCTATGATACAATTCTACAATAATTTAATCAAACCTGAAATCAACAGTAAGTGGCCAAAGTACAACAAATACAACTTCTGAGGTCTCTGGTTTTGCAATTCCGATTGCGTTTTTGTACCCTAATTTTTTACATGTAATACACAAATATTGTTAATGATGTTATATCCTGGCTATTAAGTATTTGCCTGTGTGCGCCCAGGTAACAGTTATTTTCAAGTCGCACATAAAAAAAACCAACACAACAACCCAGAGATGAGTATTATGTGGAGAAGTGGAAAGATTTCTTCCAGAAACCACGAAGAAATGGTACTAAAAGGAGGAAAAGTATAATTTCAGAAGCAACTATTATCCTCTATCAGGGAATTAGATAAAGCTTCAGTTACCAGTATCATTTTTTAGAAACCAAGAGAAAGGCTGGACTTAATGAGACAAACTTAGTTTAATGCTATTAATATAAACCCTCATTTGACTGAACTTGGGAAGCATGAAAATTAGCGTCACTAAAGTACTGCACAAACACTAACAAATTAACGCATCTTTATCAAACCCAAACAACACGGAGAGGTAGAGTTTGCCAAAGGCGACCACGAGCTCACAGCACAGAGCCAGGAGAAGGGCTTAAGAGGCTCACTTTGAGTCCAAAAGATCATCCTTTATCACTCTGTAAGGAGTTACTGCTTGGGAAGCTGTTCCAAATAAAATAAAAATCATGCAAAATCTTCCTGCCAGCAGACAGGCGTCTTTACAAGCTCAGATCTATAAACGAAGAGATTCACTAAAGGCTACTACAGCTCTGGGGAAAATCTACAACGCGCTCAGTAAAAATACATCCAGGTCTGTAGCTGGCATCCAAATTCACAGGCCACGAGGAGGCAATGACACAGCCATAGTCTGATATTCTGAATATGTTCAAAGCTAAGCTCCCGGGAGAGGAACTCACACGTGGAGCCACAGGAGCTACTCAGAGACCCCTTTGCAATGAGTGTTGATCGTCTGCAGCATTGTGGAGGCTGGACACAGAGCTAGGATGTAAGGAGTCTGCGTTACGCCGCAGACTCAAGTTATAGTAATGTAGGTTTTCAGCTCGCCCTCAGCAGCTAGGACACTATCGGAGCTGTTCACTGCTGGACCACAGGTTCTGAAGATGCTTCGTCAGGACAACATATCCCAAAGGAGACATCTCCTAGGCTTCTCCTCTTCTCCTAAGAGATTTACAGCATCTCTTTTAGCCATCTCCACCTCTCCGGGGACTGAACAGGAAGGCTGAAGTTGAAAGATATCCCCATCATGTCAACAATTACGTTGAGACTACGTATTGCAGCGAGATGGAAAGCTACACAAAGAGATGGTGTGGTGGCTACAACACAACTTGGGTGCTCCTTAGACCAGCAAACAATCCTCTATGTACGCCAAAAACTTGGGAGATACCAAAATAGCTCTTACTGAGGTGCAAAGGAAATATTAATTCTGGCCAAATTGAAAAAAGCCAATAATGGCATTGACAGCGCTGCAAAGCTGAAGACTTGAGATCTGCTATCTGATTCCAGCCATGCCTTTCAGGACAGGAAAAAATGACAGCAATCAGGAGTGATGTGGAGAAAATACCGTTCCAAAGAACAGAACGCTCTGGATGACACTTACTCTCTTATTGATGACCTCCCACTACTCCAACACAGAGACAGACAAGGAGAGGAGAGGAGACAGACCAAGAAATAAGCCAAGGATACTGTTTCGGGGTCAGCACACAAACACAAACTACTGCAAATTCCAGCAAAAGACCACACCAGAAACAATATCTTGCAGCTGTAATGTTGAGCATGTTGTTGTCTTATGGCACATACAGGTGGAGGAGTAACACGCCAGGGCTACCATGTTGTGGTGGGTTAACCTTGGCTGAGCTCCAGGTGCCCACCAAGCCGCTCTATCACCCCCCCTTTCCTTCCCCTCTCCCTCCTCAGCAGAGCAAAAAGAA
>VZZY01001869.1:0-15500 GCA_013400335.1 Eurystomus gularis | reverse complement strand
CCCATCCCGGTGTGGGGAATGTTGGGAAGAGCCCTGGTGCTGTGCGAGCCCTGCTCAGCAGCAGTCACAACACGGGGTGTTCTCAACACCCTTCTGGCTCCCAGCACAAACCCCTGCAAGATGAGGACTGCTGTGGAGAAAACCAGCTCAGACAGACCCACTACACATGTTCACATCTTGGATCAATCATAAACCGCCTTTTCGAGCATCTCCTCTCGAGATGAATCAAAATAACTGAAATCATCAAAGCTGATCAGGAATCTTGACCTGTGTAAATCTCAGGCACCCGGCCATGACACCGTGGCTCCTTCCACCAAAGTAACGCTACACAACGTGGTCCCAGCACTCACAGAAGCAGCAGCTGATGCCAACTACTTGTCATCTCACTTGGCCACCTAATAAGAAGGCGGCAAAATAACCCATGAAAACCAGGGTCCGTGTGGATTTCAGGTATAAAACACGATTATGCACCTGAAGAAGTGAGTCACTCGCTGCCACTGAGCCATTTCCAGCTCTTCCAAGATCATTTTGTTCTGCTCCACAGTGCCTCAAAGCCGGCTGTTGTCCTACGAGGCTTGTCAAAGCCATTTTGATTTGCAAATGTAAAACCCTTACCGACTTCCTAATTCTGCGACTCGGGAAATTCAGTAGGAAAAGTGAAAGGAGTTTAATAAATTACATAAAAATCCAATAAAAATATGGATGGAGAGTCAATTGACAAAATAAGCTCCCATTGTCCTTAAACCACGGTAGATAAAATTGGCCCTTACCCTCAGCGACAGCAGGAATTTTTCCATGTGCTCTCCAGGCAATGGTATGAAAAATGAACAGCACCAGAAGACATTAAAGTCGTAGCTGATTAACATGGATTTTGATTGTTATTTTTAGGAGAATGTTCTTTCTATTGAGGGCCATTTGTTTTGTGTAACAAATGTACCTCGCAAACAGACAAAATTTCAGCGTGCTGTTCCAAAAGGCAAATATTAAAGGAACATTCATTTCTAGTTGTACTGTGGCTTTTATCAGTATTTCTTATGAGGTCTGGAGAAAAAAAGAAATATCATGCATTTATAAAGAAATCATCACCCTTTTCTCAGCCTCTGTTACAGGTGAGCTTTCAAAACCCATCCATCTGTTGACACCTTTCCAAACAGCATTTCACTGTTCGGAATCACAAATTCACCTGAAAATTTCTATGCATTTGGGGGATTTTTAGCCTTTCTTTAGAAAAGTCCAATAAGAAATGACAGAATTAAAATCAAATTCCTTAGACTTTTGCTACCTAGGCTCCCTCCATCCATTTTTAAGTGTTTCTCATAACTCCAACAGATTTTTCTAGATGTGATTTTTTTTCTTTTCTAGATGGGATTTTTCTAGATGTAGATTTGGCTCTATTTTCTCACCAGTATCTATCTTCAGCAAGAAGGGAAACAACAGCTTGTTGTCACTACAGCCTTGAGCTGTTTGGAAATGTTCAGAAACAGGGCATTCTTCTTAACGAGGAAGTTATAACCAGCTAAAACTGGAGAGAGGCAGTAGGAATGGTTAGGGAATTCATTTTGGGATGCAGGAGAAAAGGGCTGGTCCCCGTGTCTTGCTAGAAAATTTACCTTGTAAGAAAGGCCCTTTCATTCATGCATTATGTCCACCACAAATCCTGCCTTTCCAACCACCGGAAAGCTCGCTTTGTTGAAAACCATGATGTGTAGTATACATACGACCTCCTCCAAGCTCTTCTGACCTCTAGGTCACTCCCATTACCTCCAGATGGGGATTTGCACGTCTAATACATGACAACACACGTTACCTCCTTTCTCTCTGGTGTGGGGCTTCTGCCTTCCCTTCGCCTTTCACAAAGCTTGGAAGAACTTCATGCTGTTGAGAGTGATTGATCTCTCCACCTTTCCGCTGCTGCTCTAAGGACTTCAAAAGTGGTTTCCAGAGTGATGCTGGACAGGCACACAGAGCCACGCGCTTGCCATGACTCCCTGCAAAGCCCACAGCAGGCAAACCAACTGGAGATGCCTTGGTTTTCACATCTTGACCCTCTTTTTTCAAACTCTTCAATCATCAGAAATGCTACCAAGGTCCTGGCCCCTACATCATAGATGTGGGGGAACAGTACGTGTGAAATCTAAAATCCCCTTCCAAAGCACTGTGTTATGAAGCCCAAGCCTTTTCCTACCTGAATAAAGTTATTGCTGCCTTCATGTTGAAAGATACTCCCCTTCAACACTTGGAAACCTCAACCTGATGTAGCACCAAATGAACCTGGACAAAACTCCCAGCTGCCTCCACTGCAGAATCCTGTGAGCCACCCCCACAACAACCCCCGAAAAATAGCAATTTAGGACAAGGAGCCTTCCTCCCACACTCCAAAATAACCCGCTCGTATTCCAGCTAAGATGGGACATCTGTTCATACAGTGGAGCTTCTCCAGACCTATGCTGCCTTTCAGCGCCTGCCGTGACTTCTCAAGCTGGCAGGTAGTAAAACGGGTGCAAAGTACACGGAAATTTCAACTACAGCCTTTCCCTGTGCATGTCCATAAAGAAAACCAGCTGAGCTTGGGGGTGATGCCACCATACACTGTCCCCTTAACCTGAAGAATCAAGGTCCAAATTAAGTTTGTCTGCCTTCACTCCACGTCTCAGTTTACATAATCCATTATTTCTCGTGTTCCTCATAAAGCCACACAAACCAGGTCTACGATAAATAACAAGCAAGAGGATTGCCGAAAGATTTTATCTCTTAGAGACTGGCCCATAAAGTGATGGAGTGGAAACAGAGAAGTGTGTTCTGCAATATATCTCTAAAATGGACCTTTAATGAAAAAGAAAATATCTTCTCATAGAGTTTTAGCAACTTAATTTTTTCCTTTTATTGTTTTTCAGGCTTATTTTTAACTTCATAAGCTGTGGATTTATTCCCCACTGTTCTTTCTGAAAAACGAGTAACAACAGAAAAGCGTCAGGCAGCAGTAATAGAGCAGTGAGGAGCAACAAGAGCAAAATTACGAGAATTAATCAAAAAATAAGCCATCTGGTATTGTAACCCAAGTGTGCAAAGCAGCGGTTATAATTCAATAATCTTACTAAGAGGAAAAAACCGAACGCAAAGTTGCACAACATGAAATCAGTAAGTATACAGGGGTTTGAAGCAGTAAATGGGTCGGGCCTGGGGATTTGGGGGAGCACCAGCCTGTTCAGCGCTCAGCTCATCACCTGGGTTTTTAATTTCCTGTTTTCCTCCTGGAGGTTTGATCCAACCCAACCCTCCAAGCTCCTGCGGACTGCAATGCTGTAGAACAGGAGGGAACTGCAGGGTCTCCTGAAGATGGAGATAAAGACACCTGAGAGATGACATGGAGTCAGCAGCAGATTTCTCCAGCCCCACTTTATCTATTCATCTTCAGATTGAGAAGGAAGAATATTATTCCAGGAATGAGAAAATTCAGCCTCATATGGACGTTGTCACCGTGCCTACCACCGACAGAAAGGATACAAGCTCCCCCTGTCTGGTTTCCTTCCAGCACCATTGATTGATCTCAGCCAAGAGATGGTCGTGGTCTGCATGTACCGACCTCGTTCGTATGTTGGTGCAAAACACAGATACTTTCCAGGCATATATAAACCAGGTGGTTCCAAATATTGAAAGGTTTCCTGCGGAGACACAAGCACCGTCCTACTGAGTGAGAAGTGTGTTGTCTCCTTGCAGGTTCACCGTTTGCTCACAGGCATCAGACAAATATTTAATTGAACACTGGGGAAATATTTAATTAACAGACTCTGTTTCTAATTAGGTTTGGAGATGATGTGAAGGCAGAGAGAAAATTCACCAAGCTTCCTGCTGCAGAAGCGGTGAATCAATAGGCTTGGTACCCGGGGAGAGCCTCGATGCAGCATTAGAAGATCATGCAGCACTAGAAGATCGCAGATACTTTTGGGTTCTCAATCAGGTTTGATATCACACCACATTAAGCAAATGTCAAAGCACATGACATGTCAGTTGTGTCTGATTTGCACTCGTGAACAACAGAAATCAACACGGAGCTGATTTGTTCTGCCCACTGAAGGTGGTCAATGGTGCAATGTCACATAGAATCATGGAATGGTTTGGGTTGGAAGGGACCTCAAAGGTCATCTAGTTCCAACCCCTGTGCCACGGCAGAGACACACAGCCAGGTCTGAACCTGTGTTGCAGGCAATAAAGGATAACACGCATGAGGTTCTTACAAAGATGACATGACTGTGAGGACGTCACCAAAGTTATGAGGAAAATACAAAAAAATACCCAAAAAAAACCCCAAACCACATAAAGAAAAAAAAATCTTAAAACGCACCAGAATGATGCACAGTGCTCCATTCGAGTGTGAATAACCACAGAATCAAATCATTGTTTTGGTTGGAAATGACCTCTAAGATCATCCAGTCCAACCATAACCCTACTCTACCAAGTCCGCTGCTAAACCATGTCCCTCAGCACCACATCTCCACAGCTTTGAAACCCCTCCAGGGATGGTGAATCAACCACTGTGCTGGGTAGCCTGCGTCAGTGCCTGACAACCCTTTCAGTGAATAATATTTCTCCTAATGTCCAACCTAAACCTCCCCTGGTGCAACTTGAGGCCATTTCCTCTTGCCCTATCATTTGTTACTTGTGAGAAGAGACTGGCACCCACTGCCCTACAACCTCCTTTATGGTAGTTGTACAGAGCGAGAAGATCTTCCCTGAGCCTCCTCTTCTTCAGACTAACCAGCCCCAGGTCCCTCAGCCGCTTCTCATGAGACATTCTCCAGGCCCTTCCCCAGCTTCGTTGCCTTTCTCTGGACCCACTCCAGCCCCTCAATGTCTTTCTTGTATTGAGGAGCCCACCAACTTGCTGTAGCCATCAACTCCGAGAAACCCAGACGCAGTCTGTAAAATCTTTCAACTAAAAACCCAACAATTTTCAGATTAATCCTGCTAAAATTTTGACCACCAATCTCACCAACGTGTCAGTGATCCAGCCACTGCAATGAAAACCTCACTTCATTTGCTCTGAAGGTTCAAGCAGATGAGGAGACAAGCGACATTTTACTATATCCCTTTCCCTCCTTCAAAAGCAAAAAATGTGTATTAAGGACTGCAATTATGAAAACATCTATTTAATATGGTTAGTGAGAGCATGCAAACCAAACCAGATATTAACTACAACATCATTTTGTTTTTAAAGCCCTATGGATGCATTCAACTGTTCAACCAATAAAGGCCATGAGATTCCTGCTCATACATCTCACAAACTATTCCGATATCCAACAGATTTGGACTGTTCTTTTATAAAAAATGAATTAATATTGAAAAAACAGATCACAGAATCACAGAATGCCAGGGATTGGAAAAGACCTTGAAAGATCACCTAGTCCAATCCCCCCGAGGGAGCAGGGTCACCTAGATCAGGTCACACAGGAATGTGTCCAGGCGGGTTTTAAACATCTCCAGAGAAGGCGACTCCACAATCTCTCTGGCCAGCTTGTTCCAGTGCTCTGTCACCCTCACCATGAAGAAGTTTTTTATCATATTTATGTGGAACCTCCCATGCTTCAGCTTGCACCCGTTGCCCCTTGTCCTGTTGCTAGATGTCACTGAGAAGAGCCTGGCTCCATCCTCCTGACATTAATGAGGTCACCCCTCAGTCTCCTCTTCTCCAAGCTAAAGAGACCCAGCTCCCTCAGCCTTTCCTCATCACATCTCTCCTAGTTGGCTCATCCTCCACTTGCATCAGAAAGTTACCATCAATGCACTGGAGGAACCTCCTGGACTGTGGATGGCTGGCTGAGTAGGCCTTCCAGCAAATATCAGGGTAGCTAAAATCCCCCATGACAACAAGGGCCTGTAAACGTGAGGCTGCTGTCAGCTGCCTGTAGAAGGCCTCACCAACCTCCTCACACTGATCTGGTGGCCTGTAATAGACACCCACAACAGCATCGCACATTCCAGCCTGTCCCTTAACTCGCGCCCACAAATCCTCAACTCACTCCTCATCCGCCCCTGGACAGAACTCAATACGTTCTAGTTGCTCTCTCACGTAAAGAGCAACTCCACACCTCGCCTTGCAGGCCTGTCTTTCCTGAAAAGGCCATAGCCACCCATGACCACATTCCAGTCATGCGCGTTGTCCCACCACGTCCCTGTAACTGCTACCAGATCGTAACCCCCTGACCGCTGGAGATTTCCAGCTCCTCCTGTTTATTCCCCGTGCTGCGTGCGTTGGTGTACAGGCATTTCAGGGAGCGAGCCGATTTCACCCTATTGGGGCGGGAGGCCTCCCGGTCTTCATCAACACGAGAGCGCTGCCCCACTGGTGGAGGCCATTACAAAGCCATTAGGAGAGTCAATATCCCTCTTGTATTATCAGATAAGTACGGAATTTCCTTGCAGAGCGTGCTCACCCATTTAACCTACGTGCACCTTGATGCAGGGGATTAATTACCCACTTAAGTTACTCATTCCTAATTAGCTTCAAAGAGTGTAATTACTGTAAGGAGTGAGTAGCAAGACCAGGAGAGGTAGATGAGAGTGACTGCTCAGGAGACACGGTAAGGGCCGGTGCAGGAGCAGGTACATAGAATCATGGAAACATGAAATGGTTGGACTGGAAGGAATCTTCAAGATCATCCAGTTCCAACCCCCTGCCATGGGCAGGGACACCTCCCACTAGACCAGGTTGCTCAAGACCCCATCCAACCTGATCTTGAAGGAAGAGATGCTGCAGCACTGGGCTGGACAGTAGGAACCATGGGGGCTGTCGCTTTTGGGTTCATAGCCCTGTACTTCACTGGTCTCGGTTCCTACACGGAAAGATTCGGATGAGGAAAGCTGGATGGAAAGGGGACCTCTGTTGGGCAGGAAGAGCTGGGGAAAAGCAGTGCGGGAGAGGGGCTTCGAGATCAGCTCATACATAAAGCCTCCACCCATCGTCTTTGAGGAGAAATGCCACCTACCTACTCAATTATTTTGCCCTCATCATATATAATAGCCTGGAGAAAGAGACTTCAATGGCGCCGCATCCCTGTGGGTTTGTTGTACATTATCCAGTAACCTCCCGGCAAAGACAGAGGTAAGAAAGCCTTCATTTCAGGCAGCTCTGTAGGGTTCCTGCTTGCAAAGAAAATATATTTTCTATGCTGAACAGTGTGTTATGGAGGCTTCTTTATTTCTATGAATTATTCTCCTTCAGGGCAGGAAAGACCAGACTCGGTATTTTTCACATTGCCATCCTTTCTTTAAAAAAAGAAGGCTCTTAAAAAATAAGGTCTCTGACAAGTCTACTTAAAGAACAGTCCCTTGTATTTTTTCTGACTACCCCTCCAATAGTTTTTACGCTTCTGAGGCTAGAGCTCTCCTTTCTTCAGGAAAAATGAAATTATTCCCCCACAACCTCAGTATTTGGTGCTTATCTGCTAACCCAGTTAATCTTGCACGCGCCCACTGCTCATATTCTTTTTGCTGCCAGAGGAAGGCTGAGAAACCTGGACCCAGAGTCTTGCGCCCAGGGGCCTGATCCTCACCCCCGCAGCTCACAAGAACTAGATAAGAAGAAAAATCAAATGGGAAAATGAGAGCAGTGCAGTAAACGTTCTCGGAATTCATTGCCATCTGGAAATAAATTAGGAATTTATCAGAATAAGATGATTGTGGCAGAGGCATTTGTAACTGCATCGGTAACACTACTTGCATAAGCTCCCACTTTTTCCATTAGCTTGGGTAATGTAGAATTCATGAGTCGAACTGGCACCTCATTATCCAATTAAAATTACTCATTTCGAACAAAGAAATAATGTCAGAAAGGGAATTTATTAGGTTAATTATTAATTCTGGCTACTCATATATGAAATAGCTTTGCAATTAATTTCGGGAGGTTTGCATGTTTTAAGCACCTCAGTGTAATTCTGACAAGCTGCATCACCAGGTCTTACAGTTCTTCTCTCTAATTTATTTGTTAATATAAGCACAAGAGGCATCGCCCCTAAAAAAATAGAAGGTGCTGCCACAAGTAACACGAGAGATTTTTTTAAGGAAAAAAAAACAAACCAAAACCATTCAGGAATCATAGAATAGTTTAAGTTGGAAGGAACCTTAAAGTCCATCTAGTTCCACCCCCCTGCCATGGCAGGGACACCTCCCACTAGACCAGGTTGCTCAAGGCCCCATCCAGCCTGGCCTTGAACACCTCCAGGCATGGAGCATCCACAACCTCTCTGGTGTCTCTCCACCCTCAGAGTGAAGAATTTCCTCCTAATGTCTAAATCTCCCCTTTTCCACTTTCAAACCATTACCCCTCATCCCGTCACTCCGGGTCTTAATAGTTTATCGACATCTTATCCAACAAGAGGGTTTTTTCCTCTTTCTTTGGCAGCAGACCTGCTACCTTCTTCCATCACACTGCTGCCAGGAGTAACACATTGTATCTAATCAGCTAATTAAGCGATTTGATTTAATAACAACATAATCATTCAACTTAAGAACCACTCAGCAAACAATTTCCTAGGTGTTAACCTCTGGAAATCACATTTTAAGATCAGAGTTGTATTCTTTTAATAAATTCAGTGTGAGATCCTTATGAATCACTTGGAGGGAAAGGCATCGACAATCCACAGGATGCGCTTCTCTGGTTTACTTCCCTTATTTTTATTAAATTCCTTAGTTAAAGCCCCTTTCTCTTTCCTGGTGGTAGCATTTTACAGCCTTGGCCAGACCGAAGTGCGATTCCCTCCCTCTGGAATGACCCCAAGCTTTGCAGTCAAGCACTGAGTGTGCACCAGGACCCCTCAAACATGTCCCAGAGACATGCAACAATGTAAAAAGCTTGCTTGCAGTGGTGCTTGGTAGTTCCTGATAAACCACAAGCAATTGTGAAATGCTGCTTTGAAGCCAAACCCACTGGGGACTTGATTACATTCTTTCTTTTGGTCTGGATTAACAGTCTTTATCATTTGTGTCCTGTCTATCTTTATACCTTTTTATCATAAAAGCCTTTTGGTTGGAAGGGACCTCAAAGATCATCTAGTTCCAACTCCTCTGCCATGGCAGGGACACCTCCCACTTGACCAGGTTGCTCAAGGCCCCATCCAACCTGGTCTTGACCACCTCCGGGGATGGAGCATCCACAGCCCCCCTGGGCAACCAGATGTAGGGCCCTAAATCAATTCTTAGCCTACTGGGTGAAGGCCCTGTTCACTAGGACATTTTTCACCATTAACAAATCACCATTCATATGACTCCCAAGTGCTTTAAGCAAATACGAACCATCTTGAAGGACTTCGTGTTTTGGTCTGTTAGGTTTTCAGTCTCTAGCCTGCTTGTGATGGTCCCTGTCTATCGGTTTGTTCTGCAGAGCCTCTTCCGAGAAACTTCACCAAGAATCACCTCCCTTGCCCCATGGCACTCAGGACAAATTAATCAAGGTGTTGTCAGTTAACCGCCTACTGACATCAAGTTTATGAAAATAATCTCAGCAGGTTTTAATTGCTCTGGTTTACACTCCAGACACACCACTCACCATTAATTTCCCCTCACCAAGCACTCTCATCTCCCGCCTTATGTTTCATATTAAAAACACGTGAAAGTTTGGTAAAAACTTCTCCATCCCTTTCCCCCCTGCCCTCACACATCCCAGCCTATCTAAAAAGCAGCGTGACTTCAATACCAAGCAGGCTGATGCCACATTCACCGTAGTGTAGGTCACCTCATCAGAGGATCTTGCCCTCAGAGAAGCTGCATCCATCTCTGAACCTCTCCTCTGCATGGACATACTGAGTATTTTCCACAACACATCCTATTTCAGCGCAAACTGGGGGAAAAAAGCAACAATCCTTTCATAACACTGCTCAGAACACAGATGCCTTAATTTCTTTTTTTCCTCCAGTGATCACTCTCAACACAACACTTGGACGTGGATCAGGCTCATCAACTGACCAGCGTTTTTCCCCCTTGACGAGCCAACCCAAGGGTGTGAAAACACGTTAGCAGGTTTACTTCTCCCCGCAGCAACACATTTCTAAGACCTGTTGTACTACAGCTTTGCCTAGTCAAAATCATCCTGAAAATGACCCCAGAGCTAATTAAATCAAGTTGAAGGCTGAAGATCTACAATTTACAGGCTCCAGGCTGTGGACAAAAGAAGCTTTACACTGAGGAGTAGAACATCTACCACCCCAACTGTTCTTCCCCCGTATGCAAAGCTGCACTTGCAGGGATTGCAGGTGAGGAAACACACGGTGTGGGGAAAGCAAAGATGTTTACAGCCAACTACCTGCCGCAGAAAGGAGAGAGGAGCCATGGGGACATCACGACAGGAGCCACCTCACACTCTTCTGATGTCAAAATGGTTTGTGGGCTAGAGGGAACCGGCCTGTCAGCCAGGCACCGGTTCTGCTCAACAGCTGATGTGGAGACGCAGGGTGTGTCGCTGTGGAAGCTGCTCGCTGACAGCTGTGTTTAGAAGAACATAACCTGATAGAGCTCAGGTATTGCTGATGTTTCTGACATCCATCATCTATCTCGCGCTTGCAGAGCCTGCTTGGTGAGGTGGAGCAAAGTCACTTTTGCATTCACTTTATGATGCCAGCTGTCAAACGCGCGATGTACGAACACTGCCTTTTTATTAGAGAGGCAAGCAATTAATTTTATTACGTCAGTTGAGGAGTTTGGAGATGGAGTTAGAAAGCATTTAATGATAAAAGAAAACAGTGAATAATAGAAATAGGGATGTCCTCCCATTGCCCTTTTCACACACTTTGTAATAGAACCGTCTCCAGACCTCCCTGTGAATTATGCCCTTTTTCAGAGAACCCCAGCATGGCAAGGGTTGGAAGAGTCTTATGGAGATCACCTCACCCAGAGCAGGTTGCCCAGATCGTGTCCAGGTGGGCTTGGAATCTCTCCAGAGAAGGAGACTCCACAACCTCTCTGGGCAGCCTGGACCAGGCTCTGCCACCCTCACAGGGTTCCAGTTTGTGCCCGTTGCCCCTTGTCCTGTCACTGGGCACCACTGACAAGAGTCTGGCCCCATCCTCTTGCCCCCCATGTTGAGAAGCACTGATCAGATTTGGAAAAGCACAAATATCACATTTATCACCAACACTGACTGAAACAGACTGACGGGGAGAGGAGCTGCCTCCGTGCGAGCAGCACTCAAAAGGCCTTCCCATCAGAAAGAGAAGAGGAGACGGGCTTTCCTCACCCTAATTCCTCCGTCCCACAGTTTCCACCATTCCTGTTTTAATTAACATTATCATCATAACAATACGCTGCTCCCTGCCCGCGGGGACCTTCACTTGCTGGTCGTACAGCAAAGGAGGGGAGGAAAAGGTGGCACTTGTTGCCAGCCTGCAAATGAAACGTGCTGAGCAAGTTTGAGGAGGGAATTCGATTTCTTTGTAAATTCTACTTCTTTCCAACAAACGCAAATAAAAACATAACCTCGAGCTTTTTATTTCCCGCTGCAAATCTTGATTTATTAATATTGCCCTTCGAAATAACTACCCAAACGACACAGAAGCAGTCAAGCAGTGGCGCATTTAGTTTGCTCTGTGCATGATGCATTTTTTTTGCCTTTAGAATCATCTCTTTATAGGAAAAAAATTCCATTTCATTTGAGGGTGACATTGCCCTGGCAGAGTTGCCCTTCCAGTTGAAAGCCTATCTTTGACATAAGGGGTTGACTCATCCACGCTTGTCCACGGCATTTGAGGGAACGGCACCCAGGAGGTGTTTGCCCAAAAATATATGTATCAGCTTTCCTACTAAAAAATGTTCATCTTTCACAGGAAATAAAGAATCAAAACCCCATCCTCACCCCTGCCTTCCAACAGGATACAAGGCAGTTTCCCTAAAAATAAGCAGCACGACTGTGAAAGTCTTTCCCGAGACTTCTTTCTGGGAAATCCCCGTGCAAAAATCATCGGTTCCCTTTATCTGCAGCTGGAGCAGAACCATCAGCTTTGGGATCACAAGTGGTTTCTGTTCCCTGAAGCACTGCACAGAAATGCAAGCCCACCCCAGGAGGATCCGCCTCCAATTTGAAGACTGTGGAAGGAGGAAAGCAAGTTGGGAGCTGGTTTTGAAACTTGTACGAAGTAACAAAAGCTTTATAGGGATGTCACAGAACTGCTATGGTTGGAAAAACCTTGAAGACCATCAAGTCCAACTGTTACCTAACTCTACCAGGCCCACTACTACACCATATCCTTGAGCACCATACCGAGATGGCTTTTGAATACATCCAGGGATGACAATTCAACCACTTCCCCGGGCAGCCTGTTCCAATCTTTGATAACCCTTTTGGCATAGAAGTTTTTCCTGATGTCCAACCTAAACCTCCCCTGGCACACCATGAGGCCATTTCCTGTTGTCCTATCGATTGTTCCTTGGGAGAAGAGACAAACCCTGACCCAGCTCCAACTGCCTCTCAGGAAGTTTGAGAGTGAGAAGGTCTCCACTGAACCTCCTTTTCTCCAGGCTCAACAACTCCAGGTCCCTCATAAGACATTCTCAAGACCCTTCACCAGCTTCGTTGCCCTTCTCTGGACAGGCTCCAGCCCCTCAATGTCTCTCTTATTCTGCAGCACTCAAAATTGAACCCAGAACTCAAGCTGTGGCCTCACCTGTGAGGTTTCATTTCCACCCCCTCACCCATCTTCTTTACAACATAAAACACAAATTACTTCTGTTATTTGATACGTAAGATAGCACAAGGAGCACATCTCTGCGTTTTGCCTGATTTAAGCTTGGGGCTTTGATCCTCATCATTGTAGAAGGAATTACACAACATTTCGTTTTTGATTACGCGAAACTCCACTCTGAGTTTACACCATAAAAATGCCAAATATTATAAATGAGATTTCTGGAGCTTTGTAAGGTGATTTGAATAGCCAGCTTAAATTATTTGCAAATATTCAGCTTGTGAGTGGCTTTAATAGCTCCTTACTGAAACATCTCTGCACAGACCAACAAAATCGAAGCTGCAGCAACCTAAACCACGACAGAAAGCTCTGCTCCTCTCTTGCCTTTCCCCCCCCACACAAGCTGGCTCCCCACTTAGAAGACAAACAAAGCTGTTCATTAATTCGTAGCACACCTTCCATTCACTTCCCAGCACCTTCTAAACCACAGCAACACATCAGAAAGCCCATCTGCAATGGAAATAGTTGGAGCAATATAAAGTCTCTTGACCAAGGGTTTGTTCATTTCCAAAGTCTGTTATTGCTCAAAACAATATTCCTGGGAATTCTCTTCTTGTTACAAAGGTCCTTCTTTAATTTCCACCTCCCGTGGCTGTAGATTATACACTGTAGGATCATAGAACGTTAGGGGTTGGAAGGAACCTCTGGAGATCATCAAGTCCAACCCCCCTGCCAAGCAGGACCATAGAATCATAGAATATACTCCAGTGACGGTTTCTGTAAGACTCTCTCTGGATTTTATTTTCATAAACCTCAAGAAGAGCACAGACATTTTTAAAATGGAGAAAACCCCACTAAGAAGATGAACATCTTCTCCTAACGACATTTTTTTGGATTTTCTTTTTGTTTCTTTTTTGTCGCTGTTGTTTCACAACCTTCCAACTTCTAACAGCTCTAAAATGCAACCATATTTCTCAGCAAATAAGGATGGGACACCCAAAACTTTCCGTATGGGCTTTCTCTTCCCAAGCTGCCTACAGACAGCAAAGCAAAACAAAAAACATCCTGATAAACGGCATCCCTGCGCCTGTAAGGACCGCAACAGGCAGCGGTGGACCCTCCGAGTCTGCAAGAATCCGTTGGAGGACTGCTGATCTCCACAGGCGTTTCAGAGCCACGCTCCTACTCAGGACTGGTGTTTCTTTTCTGCTGTGGACTTCAGGTCTGCTTCAAAAAATCATATCCTCTTCCCCTGCCTTCTCCCTAACTCCTTGGTCTCTTGGAAAAGAGCCTTGTAGCGTGGCTACAGGTCTAGGTAGCCCAGTGGCCATCCCTTCCTTCACATACGCACACCTCTAACAAGAGAGCAGACAAAATGAATAATAAGAGTCCCGAAAATAGCCAGCCAGTTAAACGAACTGAACTTTCCACCATGGGAAAAATGAGCTGCAGGCCTCCAGGTGCTCCAGCAAATAAAGAATTTGCTAAAACGAACGGTAAAAGATGTAAGAAAATCAAGGCAGGCAAGCTCGGCAACTGCAGAACGTCTGTTGTACCGGTATCTTGAGCTCCTGAGTCAGGCCCGTCTCGCCGGGCTCATTTTACAGCTTCTCTGGTAGCAACAGAAAATCATCCAAACCACTCTGGGGTCTGCAAGTCAGGCTGGGTTCTCGCTCCATTATGCATCAGTGTCTGCAGCCTATTCTGCTCGCAGCGGTCGCTAAGAATAGCTCGTTTGTCATCCCCAAAGGAATCACTTTAATAGCTTTTAAAAGATGCTAAATAAAACATGACAAATTCAAGCAAGGCGTCAAAGCAAGCGCAGAAGTTTGGGTGTGTGGACAGAGAGCTAACCCGTTAAGAAGGCAAGTTTCCAACCTTAATGTACTTCATTATTCTGTTAATGGAAGCATTCACATGATCCAAATAAATCGTGAGATCCAAATAAAACATTTTTCCATTTATTTACTCCGAGGAATGAAATCAGATTTATAAAACAGCTCAGGTTGGAAGGGACCTGCAGTGGTCCCTGGCCACCCACCCCAAAACAAGCCCGTGTTGCTCAGGGCTTTGGCCAGTCCAGTGTTTAGTACCTCCCAAGGATGGAGATCCCACCACCTCTCTGAGCCCCACGCAAGCACAGCACTGCTCTTTATGATATATATACACACATATAATATCATCACTAGCAGGAAAATAAAAAAGAATAAATAAATCCAATCACGTAAATCCAAACAATGTTTGTTTTCCAAAGTCTAAAAGGTTTCAGTGAACTCGAGCCCAAACCTGTAACCACTGCAGTCAGCAAAAGGTCTACAGGTAAAAACCTACAAAGAGTTAACCTTTGAAAGAAGCAAAACACAGGCTTTTTCTGGCTGTTTACCTCTGCTTTTGTAGTTAAGTAGGACCAAACCGTCTTCACCCTGATCAGCACTTCCTTCAGTCACCACAGGAGACATGGAAGGAGTTCTTGGGTGGCAGCACAGTGCAGCACCTCACATACGAAATCTTCCTCCAGTCACAGTTCATTTGCCTTCTACACAGTTTCTGTTTCTGTAATATTCTTCCTTGACCTTATCTGATCCAGCTTTCCTACCTGGTGGTGCCATTTGCCACTTCTAACTCTTAATTCCCAGCTTTGCTCAGATACTACTCTACTCCCAGTGCATTTGGACCTTACATCAAAGGAATTCTCACTGGGAAGTTTTATTGTCAGACTTCAACAAGGGTTACACTTGAGCACATTTCTCATCTTCTACTCCACTCTCTTCCCCTCTACTCTGCTGTCATGAGACCCTACCTGGAACACTAGGTCCAGCTGTGGAGCCCCCAGTA
>VZZY01001866.1:0-27084 GCA_013400335.1 Eurystomus gularis | reverse complement strand
GGACTTTGCTTCCCCACTCCCTGTCTTGGCATCCATCCATTTGGAGGTGTGGAAAGAGAGATTGACCATAAAGACTGAGGCAAAGGTTGAGCACCTCAGCCTCCTCCTCATCTATTGTTACCAGTTCGCCAGTCCTGTGCATCATGGAGCATACATTTTATTTGACCTTCCTTTTCTGGTTTACATGCCAACAGAAACCCTGCTTATCATTCTTTGCATCCCTTGCCAAGTGCAGCTCCAGTCACTCCACAGCCTTCCTGATCCCATCCCTACACAACTGGGTAGCATCCTCAGACTCTTTCCAGGATACCTGTCCCTGCTTCCACCTCCTGTGTATTTCCTTCTGGCCCTTTAGTTTGACCAGCAGGTCATGACTCAGCCATGCCTTCTTTCTCTGATTTCTTACACCTAGGGATCAAGAGCTCTTGCACTTAATGGAAAGCGCCCTCAAAGATCTGCCAGTCCTGTTCTGCTGCCTTGTCCTGAGTACTATTGACCATGGGGTCCTATTGAACTCTTTCAACAGCTGGAAGTTTCCTTTCAAAAGATTAGATACAGACTTCATTGGTACATTGCATGTACATTAAGTAGAAACAACTAGATCTCACTTCTCTTTTTAAATACAGCTGACAGGAGAGGTGGTCCTGGTTAGCTGTCACTCTGTTTTATGTAAGTATCACTGTTGTAGTCGTATGAGTAGCTTATGATCTAGCTTGCTCTAGATCTCTAGAGTCCCTCTACATCTACAGAGCTTTGCTGTAGCATACTGAAGTGATCACAACCTTAATGGTGCCTAGAGTTAGAAAAGAAGTTTTGCCAATTGTCCTAGTGGACCTAGGTGACTAAGCTTTGCCAAGTTTCAGTCTAGTGATAGCAGTGCACCCAGCTCACTATATCTGATCTGGTTGAGCTGCCATTCTTGTTTGCAGAAAGAATTCAGCACTTCCAGGGTTTGATTTGTTTCAGCTTTTTTTGACATTAGCTTAGGATAGTGCAAATCACAGCATAGTCTGTCAGCACAGTGGTTATTTTCTCCATTGATTATAAAGAGAGCCTAGACTGACTAGTAAGAGGTAGCTGTTCTTATTGTGAATCTCTACATTTTGTGAGATGAATCTTCCTCCAAATCATTTTGTGCAGTGAAGGAGCATAAATATAGGTTCCCATTATTAGAAGTCACATCCTGTTTTTTTTTCTACTGTGCTTTCAGCTAGTTTCCTAAGGTATACACCCCTGCTTTGTCGGTCCCAATATTCTGATGGCTCCTCCTTAATAAGAAGTGATTGTACTTTCTAAAACTTCCAAGCCTAAACTCGCCTTGGCTTATTTTAGTCACAAAGTCAAAATGCCTAAAAAATAAATGCCTGATTTGTCAATACTTCAAACTCGCTGTAGAGAGTCTGGAGAGAGAGAGAGGGGCACTGAGAGACTGATGTCATAAGAGAAAATTGTCATCAGCAAGTATCGTCTCGTCCTCCTTAAAGATATTTTAATCCTTACTTATGAACTTCAGTACGTATTGTTGAGAAGGAGGAATTCAGGCCCAGCTATAAGGACATTTACTAGATCCACAGCACTTCCTACTACCAAAGAGCACGTATGCAAGTGTGTGTTATAATGTTTATATTAGACTTACCTTCCAGATAAGTTGCTCTGCATTCCATCAGCTCAAAACAATGATCTGAGGGGAAACTGGGGTTTAACTAAGCCTGTTCTGTGCACATTTTCCCTCCACATCAGGACAATATGCAGGTGTCATGGTGCGAAACGATACAGGAGTCAACGGCTGGTTTAAAGGTGGGCTTTGTGATGGTGCTCTGAGAACTGTGCCAATTTTAAGATAAAATCCCATCATGCAAATCAGAAGGCAAAAGATTAAGAGATCTAGGAACTCAAACAGCTCTTCCCTGGTAGTGTTTTGTGACTGCAGGCTAAGAAGTGCTTCTGAGAAGCAGAGTGTATGAACTTGGGCTCAGTTTCATGGTAATATATTTACAATGTTGCAGGCCTGTTGCCTGACCTGGCTCTGCATACAGATCCCTGGTCTCCTTTGCAAATGCTAATACAGATGCCCTGCATCATCACACCTACAGGCATTTTAAACTGGAAAGTAATCCGAACACCGTGAAGGAAGGGATCATTATTTAAATAACTTCATTTTTCAATATTTGTGAGATATTTAGTAATTGGAACTAATAGCATATTTTTAAACTGATGGAGAAAATTGCCCATTCATGCTAAAGGAGTAGAGGAGGAGAATGGCAACAGTATGACTCACCACAGCTCAGTTCCTTTTCCCTTTCATCATGATTCTTATTTTCATTCTGCTTCTCTAGA
Source organism: Eurystomus gularis (assembly GCA_013400335.1). Taxonomy (NCBI): domain Eukaryota; kingdom Metazoa; phylum Chordata; class Aves; order Coraciiformes; family Coraciidae; genus Eurystomus; species Eurystomus gularis. The sequence continues at coordinate 24,747 of VZZY01001866.1, read as the reverse complement.
GGACCATCTTCGTTGTTTTTTTTTTCCTCTAAATGATCAGATACAATGGCAGATATACAAAAACACCTAGAACAGCTTGAACTGTGAAATGAGTTCTGAATCATGTGGAGTAGGGATGCCTACTAAGAACTACTCATCTCAGCTCTTTCTTTCATGGAAAAGTCTGTTTTCACACAGGGGTGTTTTCTGAAGGCACAGAAAAATACAGGTGGAAATGAGCTAATTTGCAGGTACATTTTTATGTATGAACTTTGGATGTTATTGGAAATCATAGATATTCAAAGCCATGTTGTAATTTTGTACAACAAGATGGAAGTAAGATCTCCTAGTGTGAACCATACAAGTCACTGTTGCACTGTTCTGGCTTTAGCAGAAGCAATGTTTACAAGTGTGTCTATGATTACAGGAGAACAGCAGGCGGTAGTACAGATTCACAAAATCTTTCTTGTTCTCGAGTAACATTTTTCCCTAGAATCTACTGTACAGAGATACACAGATCCAGCACAACTTCATTTCCCTAGAGAATGAATTTAATCCAGGGATTACCATATGTTCACAAGAGAAAGCAGGAGTGCAAGCAATGTATTTGACATGATAATGCATTGAAGACCAGATACTGGTCCTACTTAGACATCTGGAATAATGTACCGGGACTGAACCCAAAGCCTGTTGACGTCAATGGAAAAATGTCAGTCCTAAACAATGTCCTGTGGATAACATGGTTTGGGTAATATTAGTAACAATGAAATATGGTATTACGATAATATGTAAAAAAGCAGACTGGAAGATACACTATGAAAGTATATGTATTGAATACGTATTTTTCTGTATCCTTAGGTGGTTGATCTGTTAGTATCCATGTGTCGGTCTGCATTAGAGTCACCTAGGAAAGTTGTCATTTTTGAGCCATATCCTTCTGTAGTTGATCCTAATGATCCTCAGATGCTGGCCTTTAACCCCAGAGTAAGTCGTTATCATTCATTATGTCATCGCTTGGTCTTAGTCATGCATGAGATTTCAAAGTGAAGCCTTCTTCTGGAGAAGTCTCCAGAATATAGTACAAGGATGTGTCTATTTTCCGGACTTTTTAGCTTTTTAAATTGTGTCTGAGAAGTTATTTGAGTATAAACTGTAATTTGCATTCAAAGTTATGTTGAAGCAATACATTGTTTTAGAGTACAAATTCTGGATGAAAAATTTTATGTTCTTAGTGTCTTTCACTCAGTGTACACATTGGACACAAAGAGTGAGGTGGCCTTTGGGAGATGTAGGCCATGTAAACTGGAGGACTTCCAGTCCATCTTCTTTTCTTTAAGTAGTTATTGCTGTCAAGTCATTTTCTCTTTACAAGCAATCATCTCCTTAAAAGTAATTTTATCAAATAAACTCAACATAATAATTGAGTTTTGTGCAAACATCAGTTTTGAAGTAAAGAATTATATTTGCACTGTGTACTCCTCAGATTGAAAATGCTGCCTCTCAGAGAAGCCTCAAGCAGCTGTGAACTATTAATTCTCTTTTGAGCCATCCCCAATAGCGTAAATGAGAACTTTAGATGTCCTGCATTGGGATGCATTTCACTTTTTCTGAAAAAAGGCCAGTTAGCAGTTGGCTGTTCCTCAGAAAAAGACCAGGGGTGTTCTGTAGCATATAGGAAGAAAAACTTGCCAGGAGGTGCTTGGAAGGGGGCTGAAGAGGAGATAGCTAGTCTGGAGGCTGGGCAAGGTGGGAGTTTGAAGCAACAAGGGAGTATGAAAGTGCGTCACATGAAAAGAAGGGTGGAGAGAGCCCCCAGGCTGGCAGGGCCCACAACACCTCCTCCCAGCTTCTTGTCGGCATGGGCAAGGTGAAAGCCCATGGGCAGAAGTTAGAGAAGAAAGATGGAGAACAGTGAACCTGCTGAAGGTGACATGGTGTGTGGAGCTGGTGAAGCATGGAGTGTTAAACTCATCCACTCAGAAAAGGTGTAGCCATCTGGTAGTGGTTCCCGAGCAGAAGGCAGGCAAGGATCAGTGTGAGGCAGAGAGAAATCTGAAGGACCTCTGATGTTTTATAGAGGTGCTAGCAAAATAAACACATTGTTTATTTAGCATTTTATTTAAAATCGATTTGGTCACTGCATTATTTAACTTAATAGCATGTTGTCCAAATAACTGACAGAACCAGTGTTTAGTTACAAATATTTGTTTAAAAAGTGAGCTAATTTTTTGAGTGTGTGGGAGATTCCAGTGAAAAGAAAAAAGAAAAGCCATCATTATAATATTTGGGTGGGGGGGAATTTTCGTGAACTGGGCATGAGAGAGTCTATGTATAAAGTGGAAAGAAGTTATTGCTTACAGATATTTGGAGAGATTGGTTTTCTGAACATTCATCCTAGCTTTGGTTTTATACGTATGCAAAGAACTCAGGTTTTTGTAGAGCCAAAGACTAATATTCATTTTATTTATTTGCTTATTTTATGGTACATCAGAAGAAGAATTACGACCGAGTCATGAAAGCATTGGACAGTATCACTTCTATTAGAGAGATGACACAGGTGAGTTTATAAAGCTTTACCTAACTTAATCACTGTTTCTAGAACTAGGAAGATGTTTAGATTGCTTGCCTGTGATGGGTGAGGAAGTCAATAGTATCATCTTTTTCCTATAGAGCTGTAATAATATTAAAATGTGTGTTCAAAATAAAAAACCTAATGTCACCTTTTAACAATGGCCGTCAAGTAAAAGTGATGAAGCAGAACTCAGATCTTTTGAAATTTAAATAAGAGATAATAACAGCAGAATGGGACATTGTAACGAGATAATCACCAACTGCTGCATTTCTGGGAATATCAAAGCCAAACTAGGTCTCGATTTCCAAAGCAAAAGAAATTGATTTTGTGACAGTGTTCTGAATGATAGCTTTATTTCTGTTGTCGCAGAACACTAAGTATAGTAGGGGGCTTGGAAGGTCAAATCTCTTGGGATTACTACTATGTGATTTCTCAATATTCACAGTGAGATAGAGTCTGATAGCTGTACTTTTGTTTATTGTTACACTTTCTTTCCCAGACAGCCCAGCTGATTATAATTTATTATGAAATGTCTCCCATGCACCTTGCTTTTCCAACTGCTCCATGAATGTAACCCCACAACAGTTTATAAATCTCACTCCCTCTGTATTCAAAAAGTACTTTGGGATCCTGGAATGACAACCAGGAGTAAAAAAAATAAAAAAGTAAAAATCACATGTTTTTTGTTACTTAATGTAACATCTTCTAAAAATGTAAAAAAACAGGTGTTTCTATTAACTAATACAATGTCTTTTAAAAAGAAAAATAATGACTGTTTTGCTTTTTTTTAATGTTAAAGTAATTCCTGGACTGAAGAGTTTTAAAGGGTTGCTTTGTACTGTGATTGAAATCAAGAAAGGCTTTCAAAAGCATTATAAGCTGATTCAGTATTTTACTTTACCAGTTTATACTATGAAATAGGTAAAAAAAAATGGAGTGAATTATCTTGGGGTATTGTGAGACACTAAATTTTGTGAATTTCTTAATCCAAGAGCTGAACATAAGTATACATCTTCCGCTCTTCTTCCTGACATCACCAATGTTTGCTGTAATATACTCATTTTGATGATAATGATATGGTTATAATTATTTTACTCTAGGAAAAATAATTGCTATATTAATTCTTATTGTTTTCAAAACACATTTATAATTATACAATGCCATAATGTCAGTAAAACTGTGATTTAAGCCTCTAATATGTCCTATTTATTCAGTTTAAGAAATTAAATCATGGGCAATGTAATAAATAAAATTTAACCTTATGAATTCAACTAGAAATAAAGAATATAATTACTCTTTTCTAGGCACCTTACTTGGAAATAAAGAAGCAGATGGATAAACAAGATCCGCTTGCACATCCTCTTCTACAATGGTATAAAAGAGACCCACATGAGATAATCATTATTGAAGTATAAAGTTTAACGAATAGTCACTTCACCAGTGTAATTTGTCGTAAGCTCATCCTAGGAATTAACATCAGGGCTGACATTTGCAACTGTAGGTGTTGCTGGACTGTTCCTGGACCTCATCTGGACCCTCTGAAAAGAGAAAAGACCCCAGCTTATTTGTGCGGCCTTTGATCTCATTTTCTAGTCAAGAGTTCGTCTAATTCCATCTGATAGGTTCAAAGGCCTGCAGCTGGGTGCTTTGTGGTTCTCATTCATAACCCATTTTTAAGAAAAGTTCTGTTTGGTACCATGCCTAATACACCTAACTGTTTCTCATTTTAGGGTTATTTCCAGTAACAGATCACATATTGTGAAGCTACCAGTGAATAGGGTAAGCGCCTGTGGGTTCTTTATTATTTTCTGATTTCTCATGGCTCATATTAGCATTTTAGGTGGGAGACTCCCAGCCAAACATAGGTAGCCACATTCAAACTAACAACACGGACTCCATTAATAGACAAGGGAGAAAAATAGCCAGTTCCAGGTCATGACTTACAGAATTGTGTTGTGAGTATCTAAAATAGCTCAAAGGAACAATGGTCATAAAAAGCCTATTTGAGGTAAGTAGCTCAATTACAAATGTCTACCTTATAGTCAGCTGATATTGTGTAAGAATAACTTGACCACTTGTTTTGTTACCACGTAGAATATTAGATACAGAGTTATACAGAAGACAGTGCACAAAAACACCATGTACCAGGACATCCATTTATAAGTACACCTAAAAAGAGTATCGCTCTTGAATTTTAGAGGAATGGTACTGAGATTAATTTCCGAGTACCCATGCCTCTGATCCTCTGATTAAGGGCATAGCAATCTGCAACCTTTCAAATTTGGTCTTTAATTCAAAGACAGCTCTGATCAGAACACCATAATAAAATTGTTCAATTTAATTACTTTACTAGAGCCATACTAGGCTGAAATCTGTTTCAGAAACTACCTTATGCTTCATAAACTGAAAGACATTTTTACTGCTTGATTTCAGGTAAAAACTGTGGTAATGAGACCATTTTCAACTTAGTTCATGCACTTATTTAGATGCAGTTAGGTATTGTGCAAAACAGCATGGTATCTTAATAACTACTATTATGGAAATACAATGCTTTTTTGTTAATCAACTTCTTTTCAATTGTGCACTGCTATATTTTACAGCAACTGAAGTTTATGCACACTCCCCACCAGTTCCTACTTCTCAGCAGTCCACCAGCCAAAGAATCCAATTTCCGAGCTGCTAAAAATCTCTACGGAAGTACCTTTGCATTTCAGTAAGTACATATATTCATATTAATCAAAGGTTATCAAAATGTCACACTACTTTTCTTGCTCTTGCCATTTGAGGTTTACAGCTTAAAATTTATTGTTTTAAATGATTACTGATTTCATTTTGCATTTTATACTGTGGATTTTAATGCTTTCTTTTTAATTTTTTCAGTGGTTCACACATTGAAAATTGGCATTCCATCCTGAGGAACGGCCTAGTTGTTGCTTCCAATACAAGGCTGCAGGTAAATAGCAGACTTTAGCTAACCTGTGCATACTTGATTAAATACTAGCTTAGGGGAGTTTTCAGGAGGTCTGGTTCTGGTAGTCATACATGTGGGAAAAAAAGGATTATTTCAAATACCTTCTTTTTTCCTAGAAACAGTACTTTTCTTATGCAATTAAAATGAAGTAGTGTATCTACTAAAATAGCTAGAAAAGCCCGTTGCTGGAGTCAGTGTTTCAGTTTTACATTGCAGAGCAGCACCTCCAGGAGGTTTGGCTCAGTACTGCTTAAAAGGAGTTTTGTAAACAAAATTTAGAGCTACATAAACTGTTTCCATGTTACACAATCCAAGAGCACACTAGATTTACAGGAACTGAATTTACAGCATCTTCTCTTCTGGTTTCCTTGGGAATGGAAATATGAGTGCACTGGCCGAGAGGAAGCTGTTACAAGCTTCATTTCATTTTCTCAGATTGAATCATCAGGAGACCACTACTGCAAAGCAAAGTGGGCAGTACCAGAGGGACTGGGGAGCTGTAACTAGGAGTATTTTAGCATTATGGTTTTGACAGCTCTTCCCCAGAGCTGAGTCCCAGGTATCTTGGGAAGGATCCCAGGGTCCTTACTAAGGACTGGAGTACAGAAGACACTGAGCTAAAAAGCACATGGAAATCTCAGCTGTTTGTCTTAGTGGTTTGGGTGTTTTTATTAGCATCTTTGGGAGATAATTCCCCAAGAAAGCAGGATTTACACAGCAAAATTCGCTAAAGGAAACCCCTTTGTTTATGCTTATTTTTTTATTGAGAGTTGAGATACGAAGAATAGAGGGAAGTGATAAAGTCCTATGTTATACTAGTCATCATCTTTGGATCTCTCACACGTATAAGGCTTATCCTGAGCCTGGTTCATTCAGTTTACCTCTCTACTAACTAGTCAGGAAAAATACATACTCACCAAGGATCCTATACAATATTTTAGGATCTGGAGGAGTGAAAGTATATTTGCACATTCCTAAAGGAGTGGACATTGCACATTGCAGAGACAATGTTAATATCATTGGGTCGGAGAAAAGAAATAAAGATGAACATGACTCTGAAGCCCAGTGGTCATAACATCCGCCTAGGTAGGAGGAGATACTTTGGGTTCTCATTTTGTGCACCAACAACTACTTGGTGTTTTCTTTAAAGGCTTTTCCACATAAAGCAGTCAGTCCCTGGTAGAGAAGTGAAACGCGTACTTCCCCTTTTCCAGACAAGAAATGACTGCAGGTCTAATAAAAACTGCTCACTTTTATTGCTTAACCCAAGCTTCATGACATGGAACAGTGGTGCTAGGGGTGAAAACTCTTCCCTTTCCTCTATTCTTTTCAGACAACTGGTAGCTTTGGGGCTAATGTGCAGTCCTGCAGTGATGGGATATGCGTGTCTGAACTGGCTGAGGCAAAAGCTTGATTGAACACATTCCTCCAGTACTCAGGCAGAACTAGCCACTAAGTTTTTCTGTAGCATATGACCAGTGTCATCAGCATCTCTTCATTTCTTACCTCAAAGAAAACAAGAGCAGCTGTTGATTCACAGAGGCTGGCTTAGACTGTGCTTCCTGCCAAGTTTTCCATGTGATGCACATGCTGAGCTTACTCGGTTTTATTAAGACTGAGGTGTATTTGGCCATGTGCTGAAGCATGCCTCTCTTTAGGCATCCTCCATGGTAATGTTAGATTTAAAATAGAAAATGCAATTTTTTATATAAATCTGATACAAAATTAAGTTTGGGCATTTGGACATGGTTTCCAAAATACACACTATTTTAGCTGTATATTCACTGCACGATATTTTAAAGGCTTGTTTGAACACCATTTATTACCAGGCAATAAAATAAGAGCAGTAGGTCAGATGCTTATCTTCATTACAATCTGTTCCTATCATTATTGTTTTGTCTAGATAACCAAATTAATGTTAAACAATCACTCCACTCTTTTTCAGCTCCATGGTGCAATGTTTGGAAGTGGAATCTACCTTAGTCCATTGTCAAGCATATCATTTGGTTACTCAGGTGATATTTATAAATCACTCTAAAGTTGCAGAAATGGAGGGGTGTATCTTAGTCTATTGCATTTCTTAACAGCTTCATTGTTTACAACACTGTATTAAATTTTATCTTTGTTGACTGAGATTTAATTCATTCAAAAAGGAGAAAATCTAAATTCGCTTATTAAATACCTGTCCTCATTTTCCAAGGTGCTGGGTATTTTGAAACAGTACTTGAAGTAAATAGTAGCTAATACTAGATACTATGTGTAGTAGAGCTAGTCTTGATTATGCTGTGGAAATGCAGCTTTATTTTTGTGATTTTTTTGTCAGTATCTGCTTAAGTCTGTCTAATATTATAGATTCATGGGCTTTTATAACCTGATCTGACAAAACAAGTATCAACAGACATATTCAACTATGTATATTTAAAGTGTTCCCAAGTATCACTGTGTCAAGATTACATAGAAAGTATAGGACAGTGTGTTTATTTTAGCATGAGAAGGGGAGGGAACATAATTTGTCCTGCTGGTAAATCCAAAAGTGAGTCCTGAAGAGTTTTCCATATAAGTATTAAATCATAAATAGAAGCGTAATAGAAAAAAGATACACCAATATTTATATTAAGGAACTTAAGAGATTTTAAAATATGGTGACTTTTTCCTCTAGGTATGTTATGTTTATCATTTCCCCACATATGAAAGTGTTGGTATAGTTGAATGTGTATTTGTGTGCATGTACATAATTCTGACAGTTTTAGTTATGCTTCCTGATTTTCAGTATTTTAAATAATGTCACAATTAATTTTGAAAGCTCAACACTTTTTACTACTATTTATTGTATTTCAGTATCCATAATGTCTAAATGCACTTTTAGCTTTCCATAGATTACACAAGTATGGAAGCTTTTTAGGATTCACTAAAAGTGCAGGTTGCACTGTTATCTAACAAAATGCCCTTCTTTTTGGGCAATGCTGCTTTGTCAGCTTCAATGTGTCTTTTCTCATCTCTCTACCTTCCTTGGTCCCTTCCATCTAGTCTCCTCCAGAAAGAAGGCATGTGTTCCTATGAATTATGTAATACTTAACGCCAATAAAAAACACATAGGAGTCCTACAGTCCCTGTTTCTTCGAAGAGTTAAACTTCCCTATAAGTCAGTCAGTGTTTGCAAACTGCCAAGAAATATAGGATACTGGCAAGGCAAGGAAGCCTGTAGGAGCATAAATAACAGAATTTTATGTAACCATGTAACCAGCATGAGGAATGTAAAAGACATCTAAGGGACAAACGTAGTTATTTAGATTTCTGACGTGGAAATTGGATCCAATGTGGCTGACAAATAATGTAGTACTTTTATCTGTAGATAAATTAATTAAACCAAGGTAGGCTTTAAAACTTTAAATAATTTAACTACTCCTAAATATTAATTAGATTTTTAATAAGTCTAAATGTAGTGTTATAAGATTATTATCTAAAGCCTATTCTTTCTCTTGTGATTTTACTATCCCACCCATAGTATTTCAGGCTGTGTTACTTCAGCCTGAACAGGGTCAGTTAGACTCAAGACATGCTCACATGCAGCTGAGTTAAACAACCACATAAGACCATTCCTGAGCCGAATTCAGCCTCATTTACACCCATGATTATCTGCTTTTGCACCTACTTAACGCTAATTTGACTTTCCTAAGGTCTTTGCAATACATACAGATGTACTGGTAACTTACAGGAGTAAGTTGAGATATTCTGTGACAAAGTTAACTAGCTTGTTGGGTGCTGTGCGAAAGACTGTGATTGCTATTATGTTACCTGTTTTATTCTCTGTACTTAACTTTGCTTATTATGGTATTTATATGCCAGGGCATCTTACATTATTTTAATATTCCTAGGGATGAACAAGAAGCAGCAGAAGGTGTCAGCTAAAGATGAACCAGCTTCAGGCAGTAAGGGCAGTAATACATCACAGGTACAGTATCTTCCATGTCTGGAAGATTTATGGTTTTATGCTTAGGAACTTCATAGCTGAAAAGGAGGTGGTATTCTGTTGCCTACTGAGGCGTGGCGACCTGGTTCAGGAACGGCACGGCGACCAACCCCAGGCCGCTCGGGCCATCAGCTCGCAGACACCAACGTGATGAACAGCAAATGGCGTTTATTAGTAAACGACACAGCATTATATATCTTTGGTTTACAACGTCACTTCCGTCTGCTTATATCATAAGCTAAACGCTATTNTGTTAAAAAAATATATACTATATATTATAAATTTGAGTAAAAAATGTAAGGCACGGTGGATGGGTAAAAATTAGGGTGTAATGGGTAACAGTAGGGTGTAACTTGAGGTACTAGAGGTAACTAGAGGTAGCTAAAGGTAGCTAGAGGTAGCTAGAGGTAGCTAGAGACTACATTGAGGAAATACATTTTTAAAGTAGTTGCTGTTGTTCTACCAGCATGATGTTAATTTGCTCTAGCTGGCTTTTGACAAACGACACGAGCTTATTCAGTATACAGGGCCCAAAGATCAGTGCCATCAAGATCATTGCGACTGGCCCTATCAAGGTAGATATTAGGGTGGTCAGCCATGGTGAATGGTTAAACCATGATGCAAACCAATTTTGTTGTGTCTCTCGTTCCCTTTTCCGTTTTTCCAATCCCTCTCGCAATTTGGCCATGGTGTCTCTCACTATTCCGGTGTGATCTGCATATACGCAACATATACGCAACCCTAACTATCTACAGTATTCCCTTTGTGAAAGATAATAGTTTTATTTTATTGAACAAAATCAACAATTTAGGAGATTGCAAACATCAAATACAGCCCTACTGCTCTTAGTAACATTTTTAAGAATATACTACAGGTCTTCTGCCCTTCTTTTCCAAGCAGAAGAATTAGGAAGAAAGTGAAAATTAAATAGAGATTACATTATGACCACTAGAAAGCTCTTCCTTTCTGAGTGTTAAACTTGCAGAAGAGTGATGCAAAAGAAATTGAGAGTGGTTACTGCTGGAAAATTAGTAGTGTTTCACTTATAGCTGGTCAGTTTTCTTTTTCATGGTTTTTATATATTGCACCGTTACAGTTCTACTTTATGTAAAGCAAACTTGTAGCATTTATGTGAAGGGCTGAATTTTGGGAAAGAAAACTTACACCTGTCCCTATAGTTAACATACAGAAACTACAGAATAATCTGGCTTTAGAGAGATTGGAAAGTAACAGTAGAAGCCCTCAGAAATGGGAAGGCCAGTAAAATATCAATGTAGTGGCCTAAGAATTAGTGATCAAATCCAATTTGTTTATCAGTAACACTCTGATATTTCTAATAATATTATTCATTCTGTAATAAGTATAAACTTTTATCTCTGGATGAAGGAGTTCAAATCCCTCCAATAATACAAACAAATAATATAAAAGTTTTTAGAAATTCTATTACATTTGGAAATACAATAGAAATGTTTTAGAAAGATTGCCTCTGTCTTTGTTCATTAATAAACCACTGAAAATAGCAGTCGTCTTCTTTGTTGCTTTTTCACTCAGCTTGTCTTACTGTGCTAATTAAGTTTTCTCATGTTTTTACATCTCAGTCACAGAAGAAAGGACAACAGTCACAATTTTTACAAAGCCGTAACTTAAAATGCATAGCCTTATGTGAAGGTAAGCTGAAAGCCTTTGAAAACCAGTTTTAGTCATGGACACAGTGTTAATGGATGCAAATCAATGAGACCTTTAGTTCCAGTATTGGCTGGTTTTAGGTAAGAGACTACCTGCAGGTGTATGAGTACTTGTTTAGCAGCTGACCTTTATATTTCAGTTCAGAACATTTCCATCTTTGAACAAAACCTGTAACACATGCTGATTTTTCATGAAATACTCATATGCACACAGTGACTGATCATCTGGTCCATCTTTCAAATGTGATCATATTCCTAAGCCATCAAGATGACCCAAGTCATGGCCTTTATTTGATGCGCTGACTTCTTGGGAGCTCCTGACAAATATATTAAAGACATAAGTCAGAAAAACCAGCTTTCCTATTGAATTTCAAAATAAATTTTCACTGTTCAGGTAAATATACTGTTCATGTGGTAACCAGTTTGTTCTCTCTGACTGCTTCCGAAATTTTGTGAAGTTAAAATCCAGTGCATATGTGTACTTACCAAACTTGCTAATGGTGCATTCAACTCCTGCATCCAGATTGCTCATGATACTGAGCAGAACTGGCCCTAGAACTGAACCCTGACGAACACCACTTGTGGCCAGTCGCCAGCCAGATGTAGTCTAATTCACTACAACCCTCTCAGCTCTGCCCTTCAGCCAGTTCTTCACCAAGTGCACCATAAACTTGCTCATCCCACAGTTGGGCAACTTGTCCAAAAGGATGCTGTTTAAATGCATTTATAGAAATCTTTTCAACTACAGGTGGATGGTATAGCATCTGCCTAGCAATAAAAAGGTTTCTTTCCTGTTTCTTTCCTCATTCTGATGATAAAGAACATACCGTCAAATACATTGCTTTTTTCTATACATTGTGCAAGTTTTGACAAGCTTCATGATCCCCTTGAGTCATAATTGCTACGCTTAATTTTAAAAAATATTTGGAGTATTGCAAATCCCAGATTTGTTATATCTCAGTTTCTTTAACATCTTGTTTTTGCCTAAGCCATTGTCAGACACAAATGCATCTCTTCCAAAGGCTGATTATTTGACTCAGAACCTCCTTAACAGCCCTATGGCGATTTAAAATCAGTTTTTAATAAATACACCTTTTCATTCCAATTAATAACTGGCTCCCATACATCAAGAATCTGTGTTTTCTGGAAAATATAATATGTTTTGGAAACTAGAATCAAATTCATCTCCCTGTTCGTACTAACAGCCAACACAGAGTTGCACAACACACCACAGATATGCAGTGGAAAACTACACAATCCTGGAAAACTATTTAAAATGTATGAAAAAGTAAATGTTTTAAAGCAGTATTTTCCAGGCATGTTTTCACCATTATGAAATTTATTCTTTCCCTGATAGTGATAACCTCATCCGATCTGCACAAACATGGAGAGATATGGGTAGTTCCCAATACGGATCACGTGTGTACGAGATTTTTCTTTGTGTGAGTAGAAAGCTTCTTTTAACATTCAGCTTCTCTTCATCCTTAACCTTCCCTCTTCTCTCCAATAGTTTTACAACTTGAAGTAGAAGAAAGACATTTCTTCCAGATTCTTTTCAGTATCACTTCGTTTTTTACCTTTCTCTGTACTTAGTTTTTTTAGGAAATGTACAGATAAGCTAGTCACAAAGACTTAGTAGATATTTTGTTATAGAATAAGTGAATGCAGAGTTACTGATTTTTCCAACTCTATAACATTAACCCATGTTACAGTACGTAACGTGTCTATCCATGTATCATAAAATATCATTTCTATTTGGCTGCATGTTTTAAAGGTGAGGTGTTCATTAAAGGCTTCTTGTTTGTCATGTGAGCATTTCCCTTCTCACCTATGACATATTCCCTTTGAGTCCTGTGGCTTATTGAGCCACAGGGCTTCAATGACAGTGGCAGCCCTACCACCCTTCGCTCTCTGGAGTTTAGGATCTGCATATAACAGTGAAATGCAGCAGAGCATTTTAATAGAAACATGTTAACATACAGAATAAGCACTCTTGGTTGTTGAATGAAACAGAGTTTTGGATGGTTTGGGGTAGATTAATAAAACACTAATTTGATTTTATTTTCTGTACTTTTTTTTAGTTATGAAGATGGTCAAGTGGGTGATACAAGTATAAATACACAGGAACCAAGCATTCATAAAGAGATCCTTCGAGTCATTGGCAATCAAACTGCTACTGGTTAAAAGGACCACTCTTATTTAATTGATGTGATTTGGAAGCCTTCCTCAGTCTCAAAGCTGGATTTTGAACTGAAGAAGATGCAAAAAACTAATTTATTATTATTATTCTAAGCAAATTAACCCTTTGAATACTTACTGTTTTCTTACTTAGTATTTCTTATCTCATCAAAATACCTGAGATGGTATGAATTAGCAACTGTAGGGGTGCAAAGTCTATTAATATACTACATCTAATAATAATTAAACAGGCATTTGGGTTGCTCACAATAAACAGACTTTAAAAAGGAGTTTGTCCTGATATTTTTATAATGAACTTCAGTTGCAGGTCTTAGTACTCTATACTGGTATTTTAAATTTAGAATGACAGAATTATAAGCAAGAGAGAAGATTTTATAGCAGAGCACCTGTGTTATGCAGGATACTTTGCAATAAGTGAGATATTCTCATAATTAAACACAATAAAAGTTTGTCTGAAACATGTCAAATTAAAGAGGCTAGTTACCTGCAGCTATCTTTGATTCATTTTATTTTACCCAAATGCAACTAGGATTTAGAGTCAAAGGTTAAAGCAACAATACATTTTTTATTTAATGAGAGAAAAAAGAAAAAAGTAATGAATGTGATTATGTATGTTTAATTGTCTTTATCTTCTCTGGAAACACTGTCTTATCCATTAAGCAGCTCAGTTGCATTTTTTAATTATATAAGATTAGTAAACATCTGGAAAACCTGAAGCTGTTAACTTCCTTTTTACAAATTTGAATTTTGTATACTGGGTTATGTTTTCATCTTAACTTGCGTGAAACTGCTTTGTGGTTAAATTTAGACACATATTTTAAAGTACATGCTGAATTACGGCTTTTACATGATTGAGTTTATTGTTGGTACATCAGAAAATAGAAAAAATGCAAAATTTTGCTGATTTTTCTCATGGTGAAATATTTTTGTTAATTTATTCTTAAAGGAAAACAAACTAATTCAGGTCTCTCTGTCCTTTAAATTAACAACTGTTTTTTCCAAGTAAGCATGACAGCAACACAAGTAGGGAGTGGCCCAGTCTCCAACCTGTAAAGCATATCCTGTGCCCTGATGAGTGCCCTTGGTGACCCTCACTGTAGCTGTCCTGAAGCATCAATCATACCCTTGAATATGGAAAGTAGTTTAACTTACCCATCTCTGTAGCTATTACAAGCCACCTCAGAACACAAAGATAGGCTGAATCCTCTATTAACGCTATTCATAATAAAGATCCTGAAGTGCCAAATAACAGCACAACAGAATACAGCCATGTATGTTGCTTTTAAAGAGAACTGCACTAGATGGGTGATTCCTTCTTTCTAGTTCAAGCTACACTCCCTTATTGCTGCAGTTGAAGTGACCTACAACGAAAATAAAGTTATTTGGCTTAGGAGCACATACCTTGAGGTGCATTTTAGTATTCTAGACTTATTTGCAAGGGACTTCCATTTTTCTGGTTTCATTCCAAACTTGTAAAGCCAATCCTGTTTGCAAATCCTCATTTTGCTATTGAATTTCTGTTGATATTCACTCTCATTTGTTGGACCCCTAAGTTGGGAATCACTGGTCTAATAGTTATCTTTTGTGTGGGGCACAGGTTAACTTCTTGAAACAAAGACAATTCCTGAAATTTGTATAACTACGTAAGGACTGCCTCTGTTGTGTAACTGCACAAAAGCAGCATAATTCAGAGGTGGAGCTGAAACCCTGGAATGACCATCTCTCTGTAATTTGTCTGCCGTAGGTGTCTGATTCACTCTGTTTTGCATAACAAAAAGAAACTAGCAATCAAGTCCACAAAGATACCTATGTTGACTTGGTGGACTCACAGCTGACTACTCTGGGAGGCCTCCTCAAAAAACTATGAGAAAAGAAAGATGACCAGGAGTGAACTGGAGAAGCCAAATAAGCAGTCATCTTCCCTGTCCCCTTAAGCTGCAATAGGTTCACAAGTGAATCCCTTGAAGGAAGAAATCTGGAATGTAGCTATGGCAGCAAGTCAGCCTTGGTTTGCATAGTGGGGTTGTGACACTGGCCATGCACAGTGTAATTGTAAGTACCGCCACTGGAAAGGGGAGGGGAGATATGTGTCTGCAAAATTTTAACACTGCTCAGAGGCTTGTTTTAAGTGGAGGAGCAGAAGGAAGGGACAGAGTGGTGGAAAGCAGGAATCTTGAGGTATATGGAAGCCTTGCTGTTATAAGGTGTCCAGTTTAGAGTGTACTGAGGCATCTGGCTTACACATGGGGGAGAAGGAGGGTGACCATCAGTAAAAGGCAGAATGTGATGAGCACAGTGATGAGCAGTGTGAGAGGGCAAAAAGTTTCAGGGAGAAAGGTAGTTCTGAAGGGACAAGGAGTTTGCTGGCACAAAAAAAAAAAAAAGTCACTGAATTACTAACAGGCAGCATTAGTAGATCAAGTCCCATACAGTGCATGGCAAAAAAAGGGACTGGGAAAACAAAGCTGCTATGTGGGAAATACAGCCCATGGAGGATGGGGCAGCACCATGGCCTGGGCAACATGAGCCACTTGGAAAGGTGTCATGCTGTAGGGGATAGTGCAAAAACACAAGCTCAGTATCCTACACAAAGAGGATTTGAATTAAACCAAAATTCACTTGCTACACGGAAACTTAGTCACTTTTTTCTCAACCCAATATATTAACAAGAAACTTCTTCTAAGGTGTTACATGATCTGCCAGTGGGCATGAATCTTCAGATTGTTTAACAAAGTATTAGTTATAATTTTAAAAGGTCAGGGAAAGAGGGAGGATCTTTGGGGTTTGTTATTCTAAAATAGATGGCCCTTCTACAGCAAACTTCAAAGCAGAAACAAAGACTTTATCACCATGAACCAAAATGAAAAAGGTTGGAAGGTGAGATTTTCTTTGAAGGATTTTTCTCTTGTGGGTTTATCCAAGGGTGGAAGTTGCCTATTGCCAAATTCTTCCAAATACTAGCATTCACATGGATTCATTCTATGATGTGAATCAACATAACTCTGTTTTCTTCAGCAGTGCTACACTCTTTTAATAACCTGAGTCTTTGGCTCCATATTACTTATCATAAGGTGTCCAGTTTGTGGAATATTCTCCTTAATATTTTACAGGAATCAGTCAATGACACTTGAGTTGTTTATGCTTATATATTCCCTCTAAAGACCTTTAAAAACTGTTATTGATGCTGTATAATTTTAATATTATAGTTGTTGATACTAAAAATGCATCTGATGAATAATGCTAAGATTATGTTTTTGTTAATACAAATATAAGACCACTCCAAATGAATCCTTTGTACATAAATCAATTATACTTTGCCTATAAACCACTTACTACTGTGGAAGCAATTAGTGTACTTTCAACATGGATGAGTACAATGTGCAGAAAAAATACAAAAAGGGACAAATTAATGAAGAGAGTAATCATTTAAAATGAAACACTAAAAACAGCTAAACAAGTATAAAACCAGTATCTAGTTACTTAAGCATTATATTAATTTAGATGGGTTTCTTCTTGACTCTTCTAAGTCAAATAAAAAGAGAACGAGCCATGGCTGACAGGGACGTAATGCTATGGGAGCAAGAGTACGCTATAATCTTAGCATTTTCACAAAATATAGGTTTGGGGCCTGACCCTGCATTGTGCTGAGCACCCATTGGAGGTGCTGAGGGTCAGGTCCTTGAACAGACTTAGGTGGTTTTTGTACAAGTCACTCCTCACTCTCTTGCTAAGTTTCTTAGAAGCTGTGGAAGCCAAGGCCAGTGGCGATGGGATCAGCATGCAGGCGCCCACACAGCACCTGGCCTGTAGGCCTACGTAGAAGGTAGCAGGACTCAGCTTCTCCTTGGTTGCGTGATGGCAGGACAGCAGCTGTGGTGAGGAGGAGAAAGGGCTGGGAGGGTCCCAACAGATGGGTCCCAACCTTGCCATGCAGAGCCCCTCCACCATCTGCCAGTGCTGCCAGCATTGTGCCAGCAGCATGGCAGCAGCCTGGCTAGTGGTGGCCATGAGTCCCCTTGTCTCCTGGGGCACGTAAGGTCCTGCAGCACTTTATTTGCAAAACCAAGGTGATAATCTTGTGTCCTGCGCAATTTCTTCTTTACAAACACTACCTCAAGGTGAAAGATGAGTCTGTTGACTAAACTGAGCAAGGTCTGTTGTTTGGAGGGCAGTTAAGATTATGTGTAGCACTGAAAGGTGTTTGGAAAGGATCTTTAGTCAAGTCAGACAGGGCTGTGATAATAATCAAATTTATTCCTTAATGCACTCAGGAGTGGAAGGACACTTGTGCTTCAGAAGGGGATAAATAAACATGGGAATATTTACTTAAAGCAGACCAGCATTCTGTGTGCATGGTGTCATATAAAACATACAAGGATGTCTGCAGTATGAATTTCTGGATTTGGTTTTGGAAATATCAGGTCTGAAAGCACTGACCTCCTCTGTCTTTTCCGGGGTGGCAGTTTCATACTCCTGCTCACCAGCTGGAGCAAGAGCCACCTACAAGACTGGGGGGAATAAAACACCTTGAGCTGCTCTTTTGTAGTGTTTTGATTCCATGCTCCTGCTAGGTTTCAGTCCACTGCAGAACTGCTACAATGTAAATTACTATCCATTACACATTGCATTGGGATTTTGTATACATATTAGGTATAATACTTTTGTAAGGAAAAGAAAATAATTCAAGTAGGTTTTAGATTAACATATCTAGTGTGTGAAAAACCTGTTGAAGAATAGATTACATTGAACATTTACCAGCAAGTCAGTAAAAATAGTCCTTATACACAGACATTCAATATCATTTAATGTTCTAAAAATAATTTTTTCATTTACCCAGTGTGTATTGTATCTTGAATTTTAAGAAGCAGCCACTCCTTTGTGTAAACATAAAATATGCCTATGTTTCTTTTAACTCTATAGCATTTTTTTCTCCAAATAAATTTATTAAATTCTGTGCACAAAAATAGTACTGCAGCCTGCTATTTAGCCTATGGTGCCTTAGAGTTACTACAAATATTTAACAAAATGTACATAATGTAAATACTGCCAGAAGATCACTAAGGCCAAATATTTTCTCTATTCACTTTTTACTGCACTTGCTTTCTATTGCTATTTAAGCCTCTTTTATCCAGCTTTGTAACAGTTATAACATTGTAGCCAATGTAAATGTTTACTTTCAATAAATCAGAATTTGTTCAACAAGTACTGTGCATTTGGGCACTATTTTTAGAACTCTGTTCAAAGCTTAAACAGTTGTCTAAGAATTAAACTGCATCTGAAGCAGTTTCTTGACTTTTGCTTATCTCAACAACATCTAAAGGTTATGCCATGCTTTTACACACATTACTGGAGTAAAATTTTTCTACAGTGATCTTTTTAAAAACACTTAGATGAATAGTGAAACCAGCTTTCCATGCTCTCTTTATCTGAATTGGTTACACAACTGCTTCAAAATAATAGGTACTGGAATTAAAGAACTATTTTGCATGTACAGTATCATATAACATGCATACAGATGTCTCAAGATTAATTTCATAATTTCTTTTAAAGAAGAAGTCCTCTGTTTTTCTGTAGAGCTGTTTTTGTCATGAAAACACAGCAAATGTATGACAAACCGTGTCATACTTGAATGTGGGTATGTTTAAAGTATAATGCACATCTGCAGCTCATAAAGTATGCAGACATTTGTGGGACTGGTTATTAATTCAGTGAGTGTACTATGTTTTTAACTGCCTATCATCTCATTTTAATTATATGGATGGATATTAACATGTATCTATTGAAAGTTTTAGCTTTTGTTAAATTTATTACTTCATTCTTGCAGATTTTGGATTGGAAAACTCAAAGTGCTGTTAAGTATTTTACACAAATATAACTATAGGGTGGAGGAAAAAATACATTGTTGCTTCCCTAAATGCCTGAGAATATGCCTTTGACTGGATGTACAGGCTGGAGCCTGAATTCTATAACGGCAGAGATATTCCATATTTTAGGGATCTCAAAGCTGGAGGAAACTGTGACTTGCAAACTTGCAAAACAAGAGCTGAATCAGTGGTGAAATCTCAGAGTTCACTAATATTGGTACCCACAGGTAACAGGAGGGACAGAATTTATACCACCTTTGGTTTAACTGCTGCTCCATTTTCAAGTCACTGCATTGCAAGCTCTTTCAATATGTATCAGTAGTTAGTTTTCCACTGAGAAAGGTTATGACATACTGTATTCATTCACATGTTGAACAGTTCGATATGGGACCCAAGAGATTAATAATCCTAACAATTGACAGCAATACAAAAGTATCAGTAGATCAGAGCTACTTTCAAATGCCTTCTTGACTGGAGGAGAGAAGAAAATCTTCAAAGAAAATATGGCCTTTGGAAAAAGTACCTGCTATATTCATTCAACTGCATTTGCATACCTGATCAACATCTTTTTGTGAATTACTGTGCAGTGCAGGTTGCAGCAAATAATTTTGCTCAGGTCACTCAGCCCAGGCCCGCTCCAAGAAGGATTTATCCACCTAAAATGTGGAGAGGCTGCTCTAAACAGAACTGCATTAAATTAATGAAGCCAATAGTAGCAGAGTGCCGCAACTTTGCTATGCCCCAGCTCTTGGCACAGTGCAAGCTCTTAAGTTACTAAAGAGAAGAAATCCTAAGGAATGTAGTAAAGACTTACTTTAGGGCTCAGTGCCTTGGAAAAACCTAGTGTCAAAACAGGTGGAAAAGAGGAACAGCACGTGAAAAAAAACAAAAACCAAAAACCCCCCCCCAAACCAAAACATGTAGATTTTAAATTGGCGTTTTTATTAGCCCAGATAATAGCTCTCTTAGGATGATTTTCTTATGTGTCAAACATTTTCCATTCACATTCAAGGGAGAGAAGTGTAATCTGTTCTCGTTTGAGGGAGAAAAGTGTGATTCAACACATACAGAAACTGAAGCCTCTGAATGGGGCATAAAGCCCGTTTAGTAGCACCACTGAACATAGCAAGCCTCTGTGCAAGACATCAGCTATTGGATTTCAGCCAGTTCCAGAAAATGCATTTTGCAAAATTCTGAAGCAGTGGGAATAACACTAGCAGCAGGAACAGTGACTGCTGCAGAAGCAAGAACAGCACAAGTCTCCAGAGATCACGCCTGGAAAAAAATACAGGAACTCCTGGCTTAAGGTTTGCTCAACAAAAGCCAGAGCTTATCATCAGCAAAGCAATTCTAATTTGTAATTTTTAAAGAGAAAGTTTTCCATTGTTTGGGAGAATGAGAAAAAAAAAACCCAACCACATTAGTGTTCTTCAACCTGCTGTTCTGTAGCTGTGTAGCTCAATCTAGCAGCATACTTGGGGCAACGTCCCTCTGTGCTTGCATGTAGCAGGCTTCTTTCAGCAGTAAGAACTTTCTTACAGATCTTGGACAGAATGAAGAATGAGTCAGTTCGCTGACAGTTCCTTGCAGCCTGTCTCATATTTTATTTACATACTCTGATGGGGTCTGTACAGGTAAAACAGTCCAGAAAGGGAATAGGTGGTTGATACTTTCCTTGCTGGTTTTCAAGTCTGATCAGATTATTCTTCCCAAGTGAGCTGTTGAATTTTGCTGGCTATTTAAGGAAAAAATCTTGCTCCCTCCATCCCGCCGAGACAAATAGCTTGGGATTTAGGGGTATTTCTGCTCAAATCATCTATCAAGGTTAATTCAGTATGAAGAAGTCTGAGGATGAGAGCAGTCAGAGCTTGAGCTATTTTAAAATTTATATATTAATATAAATATGCAAGTATATGTTTAAATGTAAATATATTTGCATCTATATATAGGAATGTAAATTAAAGCAGTTCTACTGACTCAAAACTAAGGATCTAGATATCACTGTTTACAATACTCTTTTGACAAATGCAGTATGTTACAAAGAGTTTTTAACTACCCTGATGTGGTAGCATTTGGTAGATATCACTTGCTGTCTTTTTAGTAGTGACATGTTTTGCTAGAAGCTTTTAAATTCTTGCCCATGGGGAATTTCAAGGGGCCAGTCATGCCTCCTCTGTACACGTTACTGCATAGCTGGCATGTTGCTCTTCATGCAATATTCCATCTGTGTGAAATTGTATTATTCCACTATTTGGCTCTTATTATCATCTGCAAATGTAGATTTCATGCTTGCCATGCTAATCAGTAGGACATAAATATAAAAAAGCTCAAGTCTGTTTTGTGAATGCCAAGCTGCTCCTACTTGTAATATGTTGGGATTTTTGTTTTGAAAGCATCTTGATTTATGACTATTGTTAGTAATGGAAACACCAAGGTCTCCCTTACTACCTTATCCTTTGGTATCAAGCTTTCTTCAGATACCTTCAGATAGTGTATATCTGAAGGACCTTTGCATCCTTTTTTCATCCACATCTCTGACAGTACCTGTAGCATTTGGTCCATTTTATGCCCCATTTACAAAGGTCTTTGGGTGGCTGCTAAACAACTTGCTAAACCTGAGCTGTGACACTTCACTCTCTCTGATAGGCTGGCTCATCTATTTGTCCAAACATTTTTATTTTTTTTTAAATTCTCAAATAGCGTCTTCAACTACCCAAAAGTTATATAAAGAGAACCTGCTGGGAAGATGACCATTTTGTTATTTGTTTTGTTGTTCAGTGACTTCATATTCTGTATAGCTATTCCTATGTGACCTGAATTTCTGATCCATCACAGTTCTCTTCCTGTCACTCACTCTTTTTCTCACACAGCTAGCCCTCAGAAAATCATCAAATATTACCATTAAAATACAATACTGCAGACATTTCAGTTAGAATGTGAAGATGTGCAGCTACAGATAATAAAAAAGCACTGAAATTACAGTTCTGCAATATGAAAAGCACATGTACAAACTATTAACTTATACATGAGAACAAGAATGTGTGGCTGAAAGAGTATGCCAAGAAGGATGCTGATAACAGCTAAGGAGTTTTATACACACAATTATATCTCATAATTTCCTTTCAATGTAAGCAAAATTGTTAGTGTAAGTTTAAAATACTCCCTACCTGTGGTTCTGGCTATATCTTCAAACAGGAGCTGGATTGGATTGACGGTCTTCCGTTCCCAGATTCTTCTTTTCCTGAGTTGTTATTATCAGGAAAGCTTACTGGGGTCTTAATTACCTTAAGGAATGTTATTGATCTCCATTAATCTTCTTGCACAATTTCCATAAATTGGGTTAAAATTGGCTTTTTCATCATAAGCTACCATATGCATTTGCTTTCATTCCACAGAGATTTTTCACATTTGTAAACCCCAAGTCCATTTACTTGAATGAAGCATTTCCTTAGGGGATTGAGAGATTTAATGGCATATGTGTACGAGATTCATCATGAAAATTTTTCACTTGTTTCATTGCAAATGGTGTTTCCATGGCCTGGGCAGCAAATGCTTTGGTGTAGTGCTACAATTTATGAATTGTTTGAAATCAGGACTGATTTTGGTTTCGGTTTTTAGGGTATCCTTGACCCATTCAATAAAGCTAAAAATTCTGACTGTTCTGATCTAATTCTATTATCTGTAAATGATGTTACTTTGTGTGAAGTGTTCTGTTACATTGACTGCTCTGTAGATCTTTATCCATATATAGTTTTGCCAACTCTAGCATGCTTGAATGCAAAGAAAGAAACAAAGCAACAGTAAAGACATGGTTCATGATCCATGCTGACTGGAATTGTGCAGGAGTTCATGTAGAGTAAAATTGTACAAGGGATACCTCTAGCAGTTTTATGAGCTGTGCAGTTCGGTTTCATGCCCGGCAATGTTCACAAGCCTGTTCAATTTGCTTGTACACGGACAGCCATCCTGGTCAAACTCAGGATGTTTTTTCATCTAGGCGTCTATCTTTGCTCTGTAGCAGTGAAGCTACTCTTTGGTGGAAGATGGCATTTCTTAAGGCACTGCCGTTTCCTGTGGGGAAAGCAAATGCGATATGGATGAAGGATGCTATTGTTTTGATTTGTAGCATTATTCCTACATCCTAAGTACAAATGATTCCACAGCATTGAAGTAAATTATGATTCAAGCCTCTATCTAGTCTCCATTATTAACAATAATTATCTTTGTTTTCTTTAACTCTACGTACATACATACATATGCTTATATCCTTTTTAATTTTGACAGGCAAGTTGGTGTTTGAATATGGGAGAGTGGACACCATTGTTTTATATACATAAAGATTGTCTAACCTTGCAAAGATGGCTGAGCAAGTAGAGCTCAGCCATGAACAACTATTTATTCCAGTTCTCTGCTGAACAGAGACCACTGAATCCTCTGGGTGGTTTTATAAAAAAAAAGTGAGCCAATGTCTGCTGGAAAGTTATGTCTCTGTGATCAGAAAAGATTCAAAACCAAGCTTCTTGAGGTGCAAGTCTTGTGGTTTAACATATTCCATCCCACCAGCCCCAAAACAAAGATTTGATTGAATACTTGTATTTGCTCTCTCTCTCTTTTTTTTTTTTTTTTTACCAGAAACTTTCTCTGGGCAAATAACTTTATCCAAAAAACTTTTCTAACTGTAAAAGCCATTGCTAGTTAATCACAGCTGTGTCAGTTTAAAGATGTGATTTCCACAACTTAGTCCTT
The DNA here is from genome assembly GCA_013400335.1 of Eurystomus gularis. NCBI lineage: Eukaryota > Metazoa > Chordata > Aves > Coraciiformes > Coraciidae > Eurystomus > Eurystomus gularis. Next base: position 761 of record VZZY01001866.1, on the reverse strand, counting down.
TAGATTTATGGAGCTCTCTATGATTTTTATTTTCTCCCCACATTATGAATGCCTCATTTCTCTCGAGGGCCATAAAAACTTGAAAGGTATAGTAGCAATATGCAACACAGACTTCCTTGCACCCTCTTGCAGGTCTGCATAAAACCTGAATTGAGGTACTCATTTCCTGCAGTGATTAATCAGTATAATGTGATCACTTGATGAAAATCATGCTATAGTAGTTAGATATTTTGAAGGGGAATGTTGGGGGGATTTTTTTTATTTCACTAAGCCCTTCCAGTAGTAAGTAAAATTTATTCTTTCCTTTCTCTGCTGGTTTGAGCTCATCTCTATATCTTTACTTTCAATTTTATTTCTTTAGGTCAGGATGTTGAGCCAGCAACCTAAGGGCTATTATCAGAGGAAGCAATTTTACTTACAGGATTGTTCTTATAACATTCATACTGGGCCGAACTGCTGGTATGAGAAAGCTTGGGCGAGAACTACCGTTCCAAGCTGGATTTTGGTGGGCAACATTTGCTTCCTGCAGGGCGCACCAGAGAGTGTACCTGGAAATTTGACCATTCTTGCAAATTCCCTCTGAACTGAGGGCTGTTTTCTATCACATCTGAGCCACAGGGTCTTTCACCTTTTCTGTTCTCCCCAGCTGCATTTGCCCCTGTCTCCTGGAGGTTCAAGATGAATGATTTAAAAAATTTGGTTATTTTTAAAATGTTGTCTGGGAAGTATATCACAAAAATCAGAGCGCTGGAACACCTCTC
>VZZY01001865.1:26033-47338 GCA_013400335.1 Eurystomus gularis | reverse complement strand
AGCTAGCTAACTGCTATTTCAATGTGATCTGGAGTGCATTTCTTTCCACACTGCATCCCCCAGCCCCCCACCCCCACTTTTCCAATGCATCGTGAATCATAATGATGATCTTTAGACAAAATATATCTATATATTCCTAACCCACTTTAGGTTGAAGGCTGATTTCACATGAGTATAGTTATTAAGCAGGCTGTTGCTTTTCAACATTGTAGTAGTATGTAGGGATTAAACACCTGAAGAAAAAAAATAAAAAGCAAAAAAAACCTTTCTGTGATCAGTGAAATGCTCCAAACAAAACCCTAGCTTCATTTCTGTTAAAAAATACTTGTTTCCTAATGATTAATTTAGAGAACGCTACAGTTTTTGGTCCCAAAGAGAAGTCAAGGAATCACCCTTTGTATTTGCTATTGTACTAAATTGGTCTGTTAATACTTGGAAGATATTAAACAAATGAGACATGCCCTAGCCAGAGGTAAGCTAAAGATTGCTCTTCAGAACATGTGGCTGTTGCTCTGTAGGAGTGTGACTGGCAAATGGAGTGAGGGAGCATGACTTTGGAAGATTGGATTGAGTAGAACACATACCAATAATGAGTGCATTTTTGCCTTTTACTAGATGCATTTTCAGCCAATCCATCCTGCCAGTTGCCAGTACAGTGAATAACAAATGACTTCATACCTTTTTAGGAGAAGTTGGTTCTTATGCTACATCCTTCCTTACTAATCTTCCCTTGGAAAGTTCCATCAGGAAGGGAATGTCATGGCAGTAAAAATGATTGAACAGCACAAATTCTATTACAAACACATGAAATCATTTTGACCTTCTGTACTTCAAATATGACAGAGAAAAATTACCTGATTTTCAGGTAATTTTTGCAATTTGTTGTGAAACATTCTGATCACTGCTAGTTGCGATCCTTTCCTCCAAAGTCTCGGAAGTGTTTCTGAATCCAGTCAATATTCCCTTGCTGGATCATAACATAAACATTGTAAGTGAAGTTTGGTAGCGTAGAGGATGTTGGTAAAGGCAACCCTAAGTTTTTTATAGAGAAGTATCAGTTTTAAAACTGCTGAAAAATTAAGGTTTGAAGTAAAGAAGTAAAATGAGTGTGAACTGAAAGTTTAGCATTTTGTCTCTGAATCCCATGTTTGGGCATCCAGCTTTTCTGTACCAGTTGCCACATACAGTATTGAATGTCATCCAAAACCTTTTATGTGACTCTAGTTATAGTTATTGTAGTTTCATAACAGAAAAGATTTGTTCATAAATACAAATAATTCCAAAGAGACTTTCACTGATATCAGCTGCCCTTTGGGGATAGGGAGCATTCTATAGCTATATCTTCTCTAACTGAATAAACACACCCAGAGTATCTACATGTGTGAAGACTGGAGCAGAAAATATATAAGGGTTATTATTTGTTTTCAGCCTCTTCCAATTCCCTTGGCATACTCTCATTTCTAATATATTTGTCGAACTTTTTGTTTTTATTTTTTATTTGTCCTTCCAGTTGAAAGTTAGATTACCTGTAGGTTTTCTTTTTACATCATATGATTGGGCTCTGATGGCTCCCTTCAGATATGTGCCTTCAAATTTTAAGTTCTTTCTTATTTTTAAGGAATTAAAAAGCTCCTGATAGGTCTTCTGGTGCTTTAAGTCTCTTAACCCTGAGGCACTCTGCATACATACCCTCTTTTTTCTTTTTTGGGGTTCACAGCTTGCTACTGTGATTTGAACACCTCTTCTCAAATTGCAGCTAGTGCTTCCTGAATCTCTGGGCTATCTGTCAAGAGATACTATCTATCTATCAGTTTCCAGACTTTACTGAAGTCTGCATTTCTGTAGGACACTATCCCTCTTTTGCTGTTTCAATTTCTTAGCATAACACCTAATTTCTCATTAAACTTATGCAAATTATCTTCCCACCTTCAGATATTTACTCAGTTCTTCTTTCCTCTTTAATACTTTTCCTTTGTTTTATCCAATTATCACTTAGCAAGTTTGTCTAAGAGGCTATTTAAGTGGCTGGGACTTAACTGTAGCATTAGACTTACTACATCTCTCCCACAGTTAACTAGAGATAGAACCCTACCATGACATTACTCTTCTTTCTTCACACTTTTCTTGACCATTTGACTCATTTGTGATGCTCAGAATAAGTGCATATACTGGAAAAGTATATTATTGAATTTTCCCTTCTGTTCTTCGTGAATAACCTGTACTCTTATACCAGTACTTAGCTCACAGCTCATTCTACCACATTTTCTTTATGTCAGTGCTGTCATGGCTTTGACTGCATGTTCAGTTTCTCATTGTTTCTCTTTATTTCCTATACTCTGACATGTGTAGATACATCAGAATGTGATCCACTAAGTCTTTTATCCCTGTCTTCCATATGGTTTTCTTGCTGCTTTCTCTTTTCCTCTAGAAGTTAATTCTCTGACGAGGCTATTACTATAGTTTGCTTTCTTGTACTCTTTTATCACCTGTCCCTTTCAAATTTTAAAGCCTTCCTTTCTAGAAATGAGAATCTGTACCTTGTCATTTATGTGACTCTGGGAGCTGGACTCAGCTTTTTACAGTTCTTCTTTCCTGGGACATTCTTTGTCAAAGAAGTTAAAGCTTTCTAGCTAACCTCAGTGCAAAACCATGCTTGTTTCCAAAATGTATTTGCTCCTGACTGACCTTACTCATGTGTTTATTTCTACCTTTATTACTCCAATTGAGCCTCCAGCATACCGAATTCACTTCTGACCTGCTCAGGTCACCTCTAGCATGTTGTTAGTGCTCATACAGAAAGCACAGGTAGCACTAAAAGAGCTATATTGACTTAGAGTAACACTTTTTGCTCTCTAAGAGACACAACCTCTCCCTGAATTGTAGGTCTAATCAGCAGGCTTGTTGCTTTACCACTCACCTGGGACCTTCTAGCCTTTCTTTCTCTGTTTGGAGTTGTGGCTGTAGCTTCCTAGCTGCAGCTATATCTCATTCTTCGACCTCAGTTGCCATGGTTTGCTACTGCTTTTTACAATAGCAGTAAATGGTTCTTGAATCCAGTGACAGAAGGACTTGGGTAGTAAGTGAGTCGTTGGTTGCTGACTGGGACAGAGTTGCTGAGAAGCAAGTGTTTTTCTCCTAAGGTTGTTGTAGATGAACACTAGAACATGAGTTGCCACATTTGTCTTCCAATGCATTTGGGCTGTGGGAGAAAAAGGGGAAATGAAAGTATTCCAATGAGGTGATCTAAATTTCTGTACTATATTGGCTGTCCGGCTTCCTTTTTCTCCTATGGGTACATAAACTTTAAAAAGCTCCACAAAGTCTTATAGCTTCAAGAATCCAGCATTAACCTTTCCATGTTGGTTCCATTCTCCAGTTGATATATATAAATACATTAATGTGCTGACTTTTGTAGTTTGCCAAGAACAGAGGCTTTAAGACTTTCTGTACATGCCAAAATTGACAAATATTGCAGGAGAAACTATGTGACAGATGACCAGGAGATGCTAAATTTGTTTAGAGAGTCTCAGAAATAGTAAGAGAGCAGAACGTGTATAAATCACTTACCTACAAAATATATAAACACAGAGGAGAGAAAGATTTGTAAAGACACAGTATCTCTGACTCAGGTAGGGGTACTGCTGCAGGTAATCTGCCTGGGTGGAGGAGCCTAAGCAAACTGAACAAGCAGTGGGAGCTTCCTGTAAGAAGATCAAGGCACTAGCAGAGCAGGGATTTGGGATATAGAGCTCAGAGGGGAAATTCCTCACCCTGGGCCTGTGTTGTGGAGAACTGCCAGAGGGCCCAATTGGGACTAAGATTTTTGCCTTGAAATGGTCATTTTTTGAAGGTGTTTCGTGAGTTGTTGCTTCATATCAGGTATATTTCTAGAATTGTGTGAAGCTACCTTACAGTTGGAGATATACATGCACATGTGTATTGGATCTGCGTGGCAAGGTTTTGGTCGCAGAGGAGGCTACAGAGTTGGCTTGTCTGAAAAGATGTCAAAACCTTCTCCTGTGTCTGAGAGCGCCAATGCCAGCTGGCTCCAAGATGGACCCACCACTAGCCAAGGCCGAGCCCATCAGTGATGGTGGTAGTGCCTCTGTGATAACACATTTAAGAAGGGGAAAAAACTGCTGCACAACAACAGCCGAGGAGAGGAGTGAGAATACATGAGAGAAACAACTCTGCAGACACCAAGGTCAGTGAAGAAGGAGGGGGAGGAGGTCATGCAGGTGCTGCAGCAGAGATTCTTCTGCAGCCCATAGTGAAGTCCATGGTGAGACAGGCTGTCCTCTACAGACCATGGAGGTTTACACTGTAGCAGATATCCACCTGCAGCCTGTGGAGAACCCATGCCGGAGCAGGTGGATGCCCAAAGGAGGCTCTGACCTCATGGGAAGCTTATGCTGGAGCATGTTTGCTGGCAGGACTTGTGACCCCATGGTGATCCCACACTGGAGCAGTCTGTTCCTGAAGGTTTGCACCCTGTGGAAGGCACCTGTGCTGGAGCAGTTTGTGAAAAACTATAGATTGTGGGAAGGATTCACATTGGAGGACTTCATGGAGAACAGTCTCCTGTGGGATGGACCCCACACTGGAGCAAGGGAGAAGTCCTCCCCCTGTGGAGAAAGGAGCAGCAGACACAACGTGTGATGAACTGGCCATGACCCCCATTCCCTGTCCCTCTGTGCTGCTCAAGGGGAGGAGGTAAAGTTGAGCCCGGGAAGAAGGGAGGGGTTGGGGGAGGTGTTTTTAAGACTTGGTTGTGTTTCTCGTTATCCTACTCTGACTTGACTGGTAATAAATTAAACTGATTTCCACTACTTCAGTCTGTTTTGCCCATGACAGCAACTGGTGAATGATCTCTCCCTTTCCATATCTTGACCTGCAAGCCTTTTGTTACATTTTGTCTCCCCTGTCCAGCTGATGAGGGGGCATGATAGGGCAGCTTTGGTTGGCACCTGATGTCAGTCAGGGTCAACCTGCCTCAACATGTTACTGTATTCCCAGATTTTAAAAAAGGCTGATCATATGACAACCTTAAGATGCAAGTGAAAAATTTCACAAATTATTCAAACTATGTTTATAGAAGGTTAATATTTTTATACACATTTTAATATGGCTGTGGAGTCACCAGATCAGGAGTTTCTTTAGATTCATGCCTTTTGGCTATCTCTAAAGTACTTATGCAGTAGAATACTAATATCTTTAACTTGCTTAGAATTTCAATTAATAAATTAACCATTTAAAGTACTTAGATACTAAAACCATAACATAGAGGCGATTAATTTCTTTCTATTGCAATTTGGGAATTAGATTCTGTCCTACTATCACAAAGAAGCAGGTGACACACCTGTTTAAGTATGCTGTGTTACACTGCAAATCTAAACATCACTTGAGCTAAACCTAGCTAAAGTTGACACTATGGTAGCAATACTCTAAGCTTATTTATTCTGTGACTTAACTATGCACAATATATATTGTTTTATTCCAGCTAAAAATATTTTAGCATTTTATTAATTCACAGTTACATTTCCATCCATTTGGTATAAATGTTTACGTAAAATAAGAGTGGACATAAATCTGTTTTCAGAAAGTCTCATTGTTGCACAGAACAATGAAAGATTTGAGGATATTGTGTAGATTTTTACTGCATATAGCTATTCATATTCTGAAAAATGTGCCCTGCTTTATTAGTTTTTTCACTTTTTCCAACATGCAACTGACAGATCTTTTTTTCTTCAGTGAATCAAAATGCATGTTTACAGTATATGTGGCAAAGAAACCGAATGTCATTTTAAGATAACTGCTGATGTTAGAGATAGCATGAAATGGTATTTCTAATAGTTTTGTGAAACAATTGAAATAGAATTTGATCATTTAAAAAATATTCATTTTGCGGAGACACTGTTGTGCCTGAGGAGATTGTAAACAAGAGTACAAGCCTGCTTTATTGGTCTCCATAGGTTTCAATGTAAGATTTTCAGAGCGTGTGTTTTACATATGTTAATGGCTTGAGCTTCACACCACTCCCTGGGGAAAAGACTGCATTATCCCCACTTAGCAGTGCAGGAAATGAAGGAACATGTGTGAGTTATTTAAAGGTATTAGGTGTCAATCCACATGATGAAGTGCTGAAATACTTAAGAAAAAAATCTGGCTCACTGAAGCTTGATGATTTAATCAAGCACATGCAGGATATCTGTGGCCTCACTGGGAACCCAGAACCCCTGATCCCCAGGACTCCATCATAATCCTCCTACTAGCACTATCAGTACAGTGTGCAGATCCTGTGCGTAAGGAACCCCTGTTTTTTCAATGTCTATGTCCAATGGAGCAAGGATTGAAAAGAAAGTTCAGCTAGAAGAGCAGATTCTTGGTGTAGCCGTACCATGGGTATTGGCATCAGTGGAAATAACATTCTTTTTTTTATTACCGACGAGATGAGAATCTTGTTTCTATCCGTGGTGCTTTTTGAAGAAAATACATAAAATCTATCTTTTATAAGGAAAGGAAAAAGACAGACAAATTCAATTTGTGATTTTTACTCCCTTCACTTTTTGTAGGCCTGTAAAGGCTAATAGATTCAAGTCCCATCGCTGATTTAAAATTTTAAAACCTGTTCTTGAGAACAGGCAAATCAAATGCTTTAATCTTTTCATACGTTTTGGGGGAGAGATATGAAGACAAATTACTTTAAACAACCACTTTAAAGAGTCACAGATATTTATGTAAGGTAATAATGACAAAGCAAACTCATTTAAACATTTATCAGACAAACCTGGAAACCAAACAATGTAAGATTAAAGGCTTACGCAAGACTTTACTTAAAAATTGAAATAAATCCTCACATTTATGATGTGATGGTTATGATGATAACCAGTTAGAAAAGAAAAAATATCAAAATGCAATTTCTTATGCCATTTTGCTCTACACCTTACTGATTTAGTGAGGTTTAGGCAGGGCTGTCCACACTTGGTTCTGCTGACTAAGTGTTCAACCCCTCAGTTTCTACTGAAAAGATGTTTCTAACCACTTGGTTTGCTAGCTGGAGCTACTGACCCACACCAAAACTCTGATGAAATGCCAATGCTCTCATTATCTTTTGCAGCTGCAAATCCATACAGCTAAGCACTCCCAAATCATGAGCCCTTCCCATGAGGTGTCTTGTGTGAGAAGGCTGAGACTTTGAGGACATGCTGATATTTAGGTTTGTTCTACTCAGCTGAGTGTTAGGAGTACTCTGATGGATATTAAAGGTTGATCTTTGAATCCTTACCCTGTCTGATAAGAGGTAGGGACTTAAATCTAGGTTATCTTCAGGCTGTTGTCTATTCTTGAAAGGATCTTTCTTAATCTTATCTTTGGAGCTCTTCTACTTTATAAATAATTAAATATTCAGTGAAGCAGAGACTGGAATCTCTTGTTCCCACCTCAGTGCCCTAACCACTGAGCCTGAAAGTCCTTGTTTCCTTCTCTTTGCCTCAGTGAATATTTAATTATTACCCCAAGGGGAGTAATGCCAACAGATAAGGGTGGTTTTTCTACAATACCCAATAGTCTGGTGGGTGGGACACACTCCTGGGATGTTTCTTGTGCCTGTTCCACTCAGTGCCTTAGAAAACAAATTTCTGACCTGCCAACGGATTACCTGGTGGTGGACTAGGTCCCTCCATGTCTTTATTTTGCTTAAGCTTGAACATCTGACTCATAGGAGGAGTCTCACTGGAGTAAAAATGAAGCACATCTGTAAATGTTTTGTGTTAAGGTCTCAACAGATATTTTAATTAGTAATGTTGAAATTTAAGTTGGTATTATTCAATTCCAGATTACATGATATTTGGCTTATAAATAAGCAAGAACACCTACAATATAAACCATCTCTATAGTAATGATAAAAAATTCCAAACAAGACAAGAAACAAAGGTGAAGCTGGAGGCTGATACTGCAGAAAGATACTGACGGGAACTACAACTGGGAAATCAATTCAGCCTATAGCTGTTTAAGATAAAAGATAATGTTGAAAATCAATAGCTTTGAAAAGCATAGGCAAATAGTGAGGGACAGCAACCTACATGAAAATATTTGAGATTATAGCAAGGCCTTCAGGGTTGCACTTAACTCTTGCACATTGTTTCAGTCATGTCTCTTTTTGCCCAGTGATTTTTGTTTGTTTGTTGTTTGTTTTGTTGTTGTTGGCAAGACAATGTTTTAAGTTTCTGCTTTCAAGTGCAGAATGGATAGCTGACACTATCCTGGATTAGCAATGTCTAGATACTTTCTAAAATTATGAGACTGTGTATATACCAGTGTTTTTACATAACAGTAAAATGCAATAGAAATCTATCATTACATGTCATTATGTGCATAGAAATGCAAGCTGTTGCTGAATTAGATCTCCTGTTAATGTCGTCTAAATTCAAGACCTTGGGAAGGAAAATGTTTCTTGAATGGATTCAAAATACCCAGGGAAATTTAAATAAATGAAAAATATTAATTATCTGACAATATTTTAAAATCAATATGTCTGGCTTTTATAACCTGACAAACTGTTGTCATTCTTAATTCAGATTAACCAACGTATATAATTTATCAGCCTTTTCAAATCTGCACTTGTCCAAATTATTTAACCATGCCTGGTCTTGCCTTCATGATTGAAATGTCCTTTGGTGCTCTTGTATTTCAGTTCTCATTATTTATTTATTTTTAGCTACTTTTAGCTATCTTTTTTTAGCTTTTGCTTATTTCTGTTTACCTGCACAATAATGTACACTGTACCTGTAACATACATCTGTGACTGTACTTGAGATCTGATGTAGCTGGAAAGTTATTTCATCAAAAGTGCTAGCACTGAAGAAGAAAACCGCATGAAAAATAGTTGCGTTGATGTTTAGACACATACCGAAGGCCATTCTTTTCTGTTCACTCTCAAATGTGAGAGATTAGTGAGTGTAATAACAGCCCTACTGATTGATTTGCAAGCAACATGATCTCAACAATACATTGCTGGACACAGAAGCTCTCAATACTTCTCAAAAATTTACATTTGGAAGGAATGTACTAGTATTTTGGGGAGTTAGATAAGTCTTGTAAGCAGCAAAATCTGGTTGAGTTGTACTAGTTTAGTCTGCTAAAACCCGAGTAAATCAGAACGGCACTAAGGTCTTCCTGCTTTCTTACCACAGATGAAGAGCACTGCATGAGACCAAATGTATGTAATCTGTGGTTCTGTCCTGTAGCTTCCTTCCCCGAGGAAATCTGCACAATCAATGCAGCATCCAGCTAACTCCTGTCAGCACAGAAATGAATACCAAAAGAAGCCTGTCTTTCTTCTCCAGAACATGTCCTTAAAGGAATGAGAGAAACAATAAAAATAGATATTAACATTAATTGTAACTGAAAACTAGTAAAGCAAGATATACTGCACATGGAGATGACAAGATGAAAGCCTTGTTTGCACAAGATAAATTTGTTTTTATGGTGCTTGTGGTTCCTCTTAGCCTATATTAGCACTCTCAAAGGCAAGGGAGGAATTAAGAACACAGGGAAATTATGTGGAAAAAAAAGTGTCCACCTTGATGTGTACTTAGTTTTAAGGTTCTATTCCAAAACAGAAAGTCTAAGAAGCATGCAATATTTCAAAGACCATAGAGATAAACTGCTGTATTACTGCATAGATGGAAAAAAATAAAAGGGAACAAATAATTCAAAGCAAATGTGTCAACTGTCTTGCATTATGGAGTGTGATAACGAAAACATGATATTTAAAAGCTTGCCTATGTGTATTAATCCTCCTACTCTGTGTCCTCCAGGATATTGTCAATGGCTGAAGCAGAAAAGTAGTCAACTGTTGTTTAGTGCAGGTATAGACACACTCAACTAATACTCAGGTCTGCATTTGATGTTCAAAAATTGTTCTGGGCGTACAGGTACAGAACTACACAGTACCTGTGGTAAATGTTTTTGTCCCGTCTCCATTTGCAATTATATTCAAAACTAGTTCGAGTGCACTCACACATGTGCAATGTTGAATTTTCTAAGGTAGGCAGGACCTGCTGCTTCTTGGCAGCTATGAGCTATAAAGTGAAAAATAACTTCCTTGTCTACCATACATCTGATGTGACTGATCACTCCATTTAGAACCAGTTAAACTCCTCTGTGCAGAGGACTTTCTAATTTGAGTCCGTTTAGCAACCACCAGCTACAGGTTTTAACTCAGAAAACCTCTTTGTGTAAGCTTCTTTAGTGTTACTAACTAAATGTAGTTTTCTGCCTTTTATGAAGTAGGATGCAGGATATCAACCTCAATACATAAAATGCTTTGCTTCCAACATCTGTTTTTTTTTCCTAGGATCCATCAGGTGAATTAGTTAGTTAGAATTTAGTCATAGATCATGACAGCAAATGCTTTCATATGACATTTTTAATTAGAGATCTGCTCATACTGAAGTATGTACTTGTCCGTGGTGGAAAAAACCAGATTGGATTACTCCCTCTTTTCCCTTCCTATAGCAAATAAAATATGTAGCATTCAAATATTTGAATTGCCTTAGGGTTTAAGTCTTCTGCTTACTGAAGTTTTTAAAACTAAAGTGTAGTGCGATCTATCTTGTTTTATGGCATTATAATAAGCTGGATTTCTGATTAATTTAGGGAGTACACAAGTCTTGACAATTAGAAATAATGATTGTTCAACATCAGAGCATTTAATTTATCTACACTTAAATCTCACAGGATTTGTGAATTTATTTATATAGTTATCTCCTGTCAGTAAAGTCAAAGTAGAAAAGAATGGATATCCTGAGCCTCAGCCTTTGAAATCAATCTTTCTCCTTTATTTTGTTACCACTGGCTAATCTACCTTGCAAGGTAGGTTGATGCTAAAGTAAGATATTAGCAAGACAACATTGTGCTTTAATGTTGTTATGATAAAGTGAACACTCATTTCAGGATTTCTATGAAAATCTGCCCTTATCTACTTCCCAGGCAGCCCTACTGACAACTAGATGTGAGTAGTTATGATAATGCAACAGCTGGCTAGTTGGCCATAAAAGATAGCCCTGGAAGGATATTCCTGGAATTGCGGTTAACTATGAAATAGACCCTTTGTCCAGAAAGACAAACTTCACACTTGAATTCCTGACAGATCACAAGCCACCTACCTCTCAAACACTTCATAACAAATTGAAGATATTGTACAAGCCCACTGTGCAAAATTACTGCCATGCATTTGTGTATGCACTGCATATCTGCTGTGCAACCATGGAGAAACAGCCTGACCTTAAAACTGCAGATCTCAGAAAAGCCAACTGTTACCTTAAAGACATGTGCTTTGTATGACAGAGTAGCAGCAGTGTTTGTGGCTCTGAGCACTCTTTATTAAAATTCCTCTGTGAAAGCAGAGGTAAGGGGATTCCCTTCCTCCTAAAGAAGCTGGTGCTTAGATGAATACCCCTAAATCACCCACGTCAACAGCCACTCATCCTGAAGGGTCAGGTGAAGAGGAATACGTTTGTCTTTAATGTTCACTTTACATCTAGTGCCAAGGCCTTTTAAACACCTGGAATGAAACTATCTGCAGCCTCCCAGCAAGCTTACCCTTCTTTTTTCTTTGGTTTATCTAAAATACTAGATCAAATGCTGATGGGGAATGTGCTACTTTATTTGAACATGCCTCTTCTAAAGGAAAAGTCCACAATTGCTGAAGGTCTATTTCCTGTTATGACTCTTTCTGTTCCGATTGAAGGTGATGGGAGGTCTGAACAAGAAGCCTAAGATTTGGCTTTAGATTGGTAATGTTACTGCCGTCAGGCTGCCTCTTCTATCCAGTATGATAGACCTGTGTGATCTGAATAATATGTGACAGTTTACCTTTATGAAACTTCTGCCAAACCCAGTGGGCTGGGCAGGGGACACTGCGTTCACAAAGCAGGCTTATGTGCAGAAGCCCAGCATTACAGGTCCTGCTGCTTCAGCATTGTTTATAGCTTTAGTTGCACATGAAGATTAGAGGGGAATGAAAGGAGCAGCTCCCCAGGCTCCATGGGGAAGCTCCTGTGAACTTCTTTATCCATCTGACATCAAATCACTGTTTGTAAGTAATACAGGGCTTAAATGGATCTAATCAGTAATAAACCACATAAATATATTTTCCTTACATGGAAGAGTGTTTTAAAGTTTAGATGCAAACCTTTTAGGGAATTCAAAACGCTCCGAACCTTCAGCTTTTACCTCTTTCAGTCAGGTATTGCATTCCTAGATCAGTCCCTTAATTACTCTATCATATTCCTTTGCCATTCTTTCTCATGTGTTGTTTCTGCAGTATTGCTTGAAGACTATTGCCTTTCATAAGGTTTAAGTTCCATTGCCAGCATCTGATTTGTAGTTTCTTGGAAAAAAATTGCTTCATCAAACTGCACTTTACTCTTTACATCTTCCTTCACCTCATCAGAAAAGTTATAGAAAATGGGCCTTGCAGAAGATGGCAACTTGTTCCCTTGTTTTGTTCAGGGACTGCTGTTTCTCATCGTGGGTGAATGTACTTGCCATGCCCCTTCCTTATTTTATGTAATCTGCTTGACACAGAATGCAGTAAAAAGGCAGTAATATAAAAGTAGATTTCTAAATCAAACGTAGCCTTCTTCCTTTATGGCATAAAATACTGAAAAGATGACATTTTGTTTTTAATACTAGGATGCATGAAAAACCTAGCTACCTGTGCCATTTGTACCTTAGCTTACCTAACTGTATTCATTTTAAGACCTTGATGTCCAGTGCAACTGTAGAACATAGTAAATTCTTGTATCCTCCTCACTGCTTGTGTGAGCAATCTGCATTGATTATCTCTGGACATGTACAGATTACAGTCATAGGTTGAGACCTGTGTTTTCTATATATGCTATGCTAATATAAGAAATTTTAAAGAAAGGTGTGGAAGGGTGTATGCATATTTATGCATTCATAAATGTATGTATAATTAAGATAATCAATCAGAAAAAATAAATCAAGGATTAAAAAAAAGCAAAGCTGTAGCTGGAAGGGTCTCACTGATTCTATATAACAGGATCTTTCTTGAACAGGAATTTACTTATTATTATGTAGATATAAATAGTTTATATATGTCAATCATATTTTGTAATGAGTTTAGAGTATGAAATCAAACGGTTTTGTCCTACCAGATAACTCTTATAGATTAGCTTTGTCCTGCACTTATGTAGTTTTGGGAAGCCTGTCTGGGCTACATTCAATTTTTAAGTCATCCTTAAGAACTGCAACATCTGCTGAAGACTACCATTTTTCTTGCCATACAGTGGAAATATTCACAGATCAAAATAAATGTGAAGACCTTTGAAGGTATTATGCCATGTTAAATACTAAATGGTGTTTTGAATCCTAGTGGCTGACTGGGTTTAAGACTTTTTTTCTTGATGATCATACATGCTGTAACACAGGTAAAAATGCTACAAACACAGCAAAGACTGCTCTTTACACTATTTGTCTTTGCTTAACTAAAAGTAGTTTTAGAATAGATTAATATAAGCTGGTGCAGATTTCTGCTTGGGTACTCTTTTCCATAGATTGTATGGATTCCGTCTGATTAGAAAGGTGTTGAAATAAGAAAAACTGATTCACAACAGGTTTAAGTCCACACAAGTTGAACTATGAAATGGTTATAGCTGAACAGTTTTCCACACATAGAAGTGTAAAGTGAGTGAAGCATACTGACCTTTTGTAGCCAATTTGTACAAGCATAAAAGCAAAGCACTGAGAACCAGGCTGACTACACTTAACTTTGTTTTCCTGATCCTGTGAACTGATTGTTTCATGTTTGTGTATATAGTATATATATGTTATACACACATATAACGCACACTACAGTATTCCTGTGTGAGAGAGCTGGATCACCTTATCAACAGGGAGAAATTCTTTTTACTAAAGAATAATTTAAATAAGGCACCTTAGGGTATTGAAAACCTCATAATAAAATAAAAAATAAGTAGTAAACTTTGGAAAGACACAAATGCTTTAAGCCTTGTCTTAGGAAAGTTCAATATTTCAGAACTTCTCAGAAATATTTTGCAGTTCTGTGGATGAAATGCCCAAACAAGCTTTGAATTGTTTCATCTTATATTAAATAAAGTACAACCAGGAAATATTGCAAAATAAAGTTTCAGATCTCTAGTTCTTAGACACTGTCAGGCTATTTAGCATATTTGGATTTAATTTAAGTAGAAGCTGGTAAGAAGATTATTTTCTCAGTAATACTGTCATAGATGCATAATGAAAGCTTCTGCTGGATGAAGGGAGCAAAAAATGTATTTGACTGGCTACAGCAGCTTGTTTAGCTCCAGCACTTGCTTTCAGATTGCCAGATACTTAAACTGTATACATGAAAGTGAGTGATCAGAACATTTGGATAATTCTGGGTTGGTGATGATGCACTACTGCTTTTGTTTTGTAGCTTAGATTTTCTGTATACGCTTTCTTAATCTTTTCCTGGGCCTACGCTGAGCATCCAAGCTGAATAAGTATTTTTATTTCCCTAGGTTAAAGCAGTGAAGGCCTGCTGCCAAAAAAAGGATAGGAAAAGAGGGAGGACCTCTGTGAATTGTGTCATGGTATCAGACCTGCAGAAGGAAATGGAAAACTGAGAGAAATTTTGTTATTAATATTTTCACATTCTTTCTTATTAAAAAAAAAGGTGGGCCTTACAAATCTCTTTCCTTTCTACATTACACCTATCGATGACATTATTTTCCAGTACAAAACTATTAATTTGTCTTTTTTCAATAGCAAGGAGTTATTTTCTAATCTGATTTCCAAAGAAAATGTGATCACAGCTTTTGTTTATGCAAATATGTTTTGATTGTGTTGACAAACTTCAGTTAGAGGTTAATATAGTTAAGACACTAAATGCATGGTGTTGCATTAATAGGCACTTACATGAACATGGAGATTATCTCCTCCATTCCCTGTATACCCTCTTTTCTGAAAAGGAGAGGCTTCAGTCTTGGAGGACTCACCTGTGATAAAATACATCAATATAAAAAAACATTATTATTTTATTCATTTACTCTAATCTTATTCGAAGAAACAAAGAGTACTCTAGTAAACTTGTGGGTGAATATAAACTCATACAGGTAGCTTACTTGCTATATTTGTTCAGAGATTTGTATGACGAATTTATTGCTTACTGTTTGCATTGTCAGTAAAACACATCAGAAAAATCGACCTTAGAAAAAGGGAGGATTGGATCAGTACTGTAAGAGACTCTTGAATTTCATATCGTTTACATAATGACTCCAGGTATCAAGCTGTATGTTCTGAAGTTAAGGTGCAGTGGTGTATATTATTAAAACTGGCAACCATTTCATTAAGACTTCTCAAAACTTGCTTTACTGCAACACTGTGGGAAGTCATGACACAGTGCTTCTACTGATAATCCTGTAGCAAATCAAATTTTATTTATGTGACCACACAATTTGTTGGTAGTGTTCATCTGATACACCACTTTGATATGTGTTTTGGATTTTTTCATTTGTTAATCAAGATTTTCACTTTATAAGAATATATATGTTCAATTCATTTGATATACAAACACGTTTTGTTCTGCACTATTTGCTTCTAGTTCACAAAGTGAGTGGCCTGAAGAGAAATAAAATAATTTTAAATATCACTGAAGCTATTAATATACTCAAAGTGAAATTTAATGATCACTGTCCAATGAAAATCTTGTTCAGAAGTGGAGAAAATCTGCTCAAGAGACATGCGTGTTGCTGTCGAATCAGAAGCTAGTTTTAACATATTGGGGATATTATTTTTATTTGCTGTATGACTGCTAACTTCAAGATATCTTCATGAAGTGGTCCTGGCTTTAGAACTATGATCACCTTTGGGTTAAGCCATCCTCCCTTTCAACTCCAAGTACCTTCATGTTTATGTTATCTAGGGGTGCATGCTGGGATAACACTTCAGGCAATCACTGGCCTTAGCAGTCCAAACTATGTTTCTTATGGATGCTGCTGTCTTCATAAGTAGATTGACAAAACCGGTGTTGTGTGGTATTCTCAGTCATAGTTCATTCTGGTGTATTAGTGAAAGATGAAGTTAATGACTGTATAAATTAAGTGTGAAACCGTTACATGTCCTGTCTGAGGCTTACATACATCTCCTGCTGCATGGAACTGCTGCGTGACTGAACTAAGTGGCTAAAATCAGTGCCAAAGCCACATCTGCTACAAATGGAGTTGGGAGTTCTCTGTGTTGCAGCCACCGCTTTGTCTCACGCACATGACCAAACTGGGAATTTCTGCAGCATTAAAAAATCAATCTTAAAGACAGGTTCTTAAGCACAGATTTGAGATATGGCCAGGACAGGTTTGAGACATGGTCAGCACAGAAGAGGTCCAGCACTCACTGATGTGTGCGTTATATTTGTTCCTATACTCACTTTTACAAAAGTCACCATAGACTGAGTTATTCTATTCTGAGCACTGTTCAAAATTTAGAAGCTATGTATGCATGCTTGACTGGCATGTGCCCTAATAGGGATGACATGCAGAGTTCTGTAGTTCAAGTTCTGAATATGAGATACCCATGACACTCCACCATGGGCTCAGTCTGCCACCTGAGTTCATCTATGTAAGACAAATCCCTGTAAAGGTGCATGATGCCATATTCAAGTGTGAGAAGACCGTCCAGCCATGCTGCAGAGAGAACTGCTGCAGATACTGAAAATAATTTCTCAAGACCAGTGCCATGCTGCACCTAGGGTGATTAGTGCCTTGTGCCAGGTACACTTCTTCGCAGCAGCTCAAACTTCTTTTATTTTTCATAGTGATGCCTGGGTCAGTAATTGCTGGCCACCAAATCTTGTCGCAGTTCATGCCCTGAGATCACATCTGCAATGTACTGCATCAAAACTTTTCATCGTGAGACCCGTATATAATGGAGGAATCCTACCTGTCTGGTTTTAGTCACTACTAAGGAATAGTATATTCTCTAAACAGAGAGTATGTTCTCTGAACACGTACAGGTTCTTCAGTTCCTCTTTGAGTATTCTGCTTCTGTGTTGTTTGCTTTTTTTTTTTTTTTCCAGCCAAGAATGCAGGCTGTAAAGATAAAACTGAGAGACTGGTTCCACCTCAAGGATTGCCCTGGAGGAGTCGGATGCTCTGTATTTATAAAACTGTTCTATTTTCAAGTTTGATCTGCTCACTTACTTCCTTGTGCTGTAGAATGCCAGCAAGCAAAGCAAGGCCTTAGCATAAAACAACAGTAGGAGGTCCTGTGGACTCATTCTGCAGATTTGCATGCAATCTTTAATGATGGCAATTGCTTTGACAGTGGCCAACTCCTTGGAGTTAGTGTTTTGAAAACAGTGTGCAGATGTACTGCTGAGGAAAGATGCAAATCTGAGTTGAAGTTTCCATTACAGACTCCTCCCATAAAGACCATGGCTGTGAGGGAGCAAAACGAGTGGATTTGGCGCTTCAGGGTGTGGTCTAGTGATCAGGGAGATGTTGGGATGAAGGCTGGACTTGGTGATCGTAGAGGTCTTTTCCAACCTAAATGATTCTATGATTCTGTGATTATAACACTGCTGCACAGGAGCCAGCATCTGTAGCAAGGCTTGAGGGAAGGGATCTGATGGGACTTGTGGCTGACCTACAGAGGGATGCATGCATGGGAAGAACACAGTGCAGCTTTGAGTTAACATTATCTTTGCATTAGTTCCTCTCCCAACCATTGCTAGTTGCAAAAAAGTCTTATTTACCAGCGAGTCTTGTTCCTTCTTTATTTTCCACAAGAATCTCACATTACCTCAATTTTCTGCATCTTTAACACAAGCCTTGCAAGAAAACAAGTGCTATTTTCTCAAGTTCTGGCTTCTGTAATCAAGAGGCAGGAGGCTGAATGCCCTTTTACAAGTTTTCCAGGTTTTAGCTGTAGAAATAAAGTAACTCCGTGCATCTCTGGAGATTGCTTACAGCAAGAGCTTGTTCTTTTACCTGTTTCTTCTCAGTCTTTTTACATTTTTCTTCTTTAATCTTCCACCTTTCCCTACAGACTGAGGAGCACTGCTGGGTGAATGTACTGAGGAAATGGCAGGGAAAGGCCACTTGGCTTTTTTGGTGTGTGTCACTGAGATCTTCAGGGTTGCTGCACTCACCAACGGCCTTGACTGCTTCTCACAGCCCCACTGAAGGCATACGATTTGCCTACAGCTACCAAATGGATGTGAGAAGTGCACCTTGCATGCACACATTACCACTAAGTTGTAGATGTGTCTTCTTTAAACAGATGTGCTCCTGGTATAGGAAGCTGCTCTCAGGGTAATGGGGAATGGAAGCCCATGCTCTTCACTAAACAGTTCTTGACTGAACTGTTGCACCACTCTTTTCAGCAACGACAGGCAGAACATGTGATGGGAGTTTCCCACATCATGTTTGTATTTTCTGTATCCAGGACTGGCTCCAAAATATTGAAAGATATTTACATGCCCATGCTTGGATATTTTGCTTGGATTTTTTTTTTATTTGCCACAACTGTGTTCAACAGCAGAGAGTTCTAACTAAAATACGCTATGCAAATATATTAGAAGTAAACACTGTGCCAGTTAAAATGAGCACAATATGTGGGTCTAGAAAGCAAAAATAATTTCTCAGAAAGTTATTTTCAACCCTGTTTCAAAGTCAAGATGAATTACACATTGCTGGAATAAGCACCATATCTTGCCTGCTCTGTAATTAGTTATGTAAGTTCTTCACTATGGAAACAGTAAGATGTTCATCTACTTGGACAGATACATGCCACCAGTAGCACTGGCCTAGCTCCCACTATGTCGTTCAGAAAACATTTGAGATGCAGTGTTTGGTCTCAGGCAAGCATCCAACCTATCCCCCTCTATTCCTCCTCAGATTCTGGGCTAATTGGCTATTTACACAAGCCTCCAAATTTGCATATAAATTCAATAGTCACTGTGGAAAATCACGGCTGAGTCACTCTGAATATATTTGTACTTGGAGAGAAATATTTTTGAAATCCCTAGCCAACTAATAGGCTAAAACTGTGTACTGGTACCTTGGCTATCAAGCTCTTGGAAGTGCAAAGGAGCAGGAATATCTACCTGAGAAAATGAGCATGAATATTTTTCCAGATATTATTTATAGCTGAAAAAAAAAAAGCCAGGGAAATTTGTAAGAAAAGTAAATAATAGATTTTTAAACACTTCTAATCAATTTCTAGAGGAAACTTTTAAGCAGTATCCTGGAGAAATTCTTATCTTGGTACTTTCTGTGAGGTTCCTTTATTTCTTGTATAGCCAAGCTACAAGCAAACTAATTTGCTGATATTTCTATCCCAGAGGCAGCTGTGGTCAAGTGATATTACACTGATTTTCTAATTGGCCTGTGAAGTTTTACTTATATGTCCTGACCCAGGAATGAGAGCTCCTTCAAGCATTTAAGGTGTGCAAACACTATTCTTAGGTAGGGCTTTGATCTCCTTTTTCTGTAAAGCAAACAGAGGTGTAAGGAGATTGTGTTGGACACAGCTGAATCGTCACTCTTGAACAGGAGCAGCAGTAAATTTTCTAATCTTACCACCAGCATCTCAAAGAAAATAATATGGTGCCATTTATCCCTACACAACTTTCACAGGGCTGACAAAGTCACTTAATAGGTGTAGATTATGTTAAAAAATCCTGAAAATCTAGACTGAGGGAAGGCACTAGACACACTTCCAAGTGTGCTTGTACCAAAAACTCTAGTTCTAACAATAAAGTTCAAACATACTTATCTCTCACCATCTAATTCCCTTCAAGTATTGCTTTGGTAAGGCAAGTCATTGGAGGGCCAGACTTCTGATCTGAAAGCTTTCTTTGAGATTAATAATTTGTATATCAAATTTCGGTCTAATGCACTTGTAATGCCTGAAAATAGGGCTCTTTTGTATATAGCAGCAGAACTTCACTCTTCTAAGCAATTAAGAACACCTTTCACAGTATGATGATATTAGATTTTTCCTGACTAATTTTGCAAATGCAGAATTTTGTGTTGGATATAGCAGTTGAGAGGAGATTAAATAGATGGTTTCTAAAATGTTTCTGTTCTCTGACTACAGATATGCTAATGTTATGATGAAAGAGTAATCACAAGGGAGAAGAAAAAGGATCAAGAGTGGAAATCTTCATTTTATGACTTTCATTTTCAACTGACTGTTTTGCACTGATGTATACACCAGTTAGGAATTCATATGCTCTTCATCTACGTTTTCCTTTTCAGATGAACTATGTGAATATACTGAGGAGAAAAACTGAAGAATTTAGCAAGACAGACAAGATAACTAAAATCCACATGCAGGATAAAGGACAGAAACACAGAGATTTTGTATGGAAGTTAAATAGACCTGTTAGCATAAGACTGTGCTCAAGCAAGTAAGTCCTACTTCTCTGCAGTTCTTCTGATGCTGTTATCTTCAGAAATCATTCCTTAGTATGGAAGATCTGGTTTGAATACTCATAGAAGTGTAGTAATGACAGTGTAAGATAGACTGGGAAATCTACATCCCTAAGTGTTTACAAATGCTAGTCAGAACTAATATATATGATATCCTTATCATGATGTTGAGTGGTCTCTCAAAGTGCCTTTGGACAATGTTCAGGGGTCATCCAAATGACTCAGTACAAGTAAGACCATGATCCAAGAGAAAGCAATGAGCAGGTTGAGTGAAGATAACCAAAGGAGAGGTGACAGAAAGGATCCATTATCTTGCAGTAACAGGTACTTATATAAACCCACACAACGGTTAGAAATGAATGAAGAGGGAATGATGAACCACCAGGGAATCAAATTTTTTTGTGGCTATGAGAGATAATATTGCTGGAGGTAAGTGGGGGAACCATAGATGGGATGAAAAAACAGGCATTAAGGCAGGTAAGTGGGGGAACCATAGATGGGATGGAAAACCAAGCAGTGAGCCGTCAAAAGCCCAGGGCCTCTTTGGTCCTGTTGATAAGTGTCGCGGTCGGGCACGCAGAGGTCTGACCACCTCCCAAAGGGAGAAGGATTGAGGGCAAAGTGGAATACCTTCCCACCAGGCTCGTAAGCAAATACGGAGACCGAATGAGTATTTAACAAGTTTATTATCAAATATATTTAAATAAAACTTTATTTACTCTATGGAAATATTACGGTATTAAAGAACAGCACGCTATGCCCACCCATTCACTCCCTGCTCACCCGCTGAGAGATAAGGGCAAATAAGGACTTAATTATGTCAAAATACGACCTGTATGT
>VZZY01001865.1:0-11141 GCA_013400335.1 Eurystomus gularis | reverse complement strand
TCAATGCTGGGCCCAGTCTTGTTCAACATCTTCATTAATGACCTGGATGAAGGGATGGAGTATGCCCTCAGCAAGTTGGCTGATGATACAAAACTTCTTTATTGTGAGGGTGATGGTGCAAAGGAACAGATTGCATGGAGAGGTTGTGGAGTTTCCTTCTCTGGAGACTTTCAAAATCTGCCTGAATGTGTTCCTCTGTAGCCTGCCCTAAGCAAACCTGCCTTGGCAGGAGGGTTAGGCTAGATGATCTCCAGAGGTCCCCTGCAACCCCTACTATTCTGTGATTCTGTGATTTAGTTTAGTTGTTGAATAATGTTTGAATATTTTTGGCCCATTCCATCTCTAATTCTTGTTTTTTTCCCATTTTCTGCTGTTTTCTACTTGTTTTTCCACTTTTCCACTTTCACTCTTCTGAGCCATATGTCTTCATTCACCATTTACCGTAGAACTTCCCTTTCCTCACATATACTGCTGCTCCCTAATCAAACCCCAGGCACAAAATATTTTAATGCAGAATCTATTCAATACCATGAATACTTTATACAAATTTTAGGTAATTTATTTATAGATTATTGAATCTTCTGCTTTTTCTTTTTTTTCTTTTCATCCTGTGTAGTCTGCATAGAACATTTTATTATGCAGTTTCTTTCCAGATGATTAAATAGCACTGCTTTATCTTCAGGTCTGAAAAGGACTAGTTACAGAACTATGTGAGGACATGTTTTTGACAGCTTCCTTCTTTAAGCCAGAAGACTGATTCTAGGAGGGGTATGATACCTTCATCATTTAGAATTACTTTGGATAGTAATCAGTTAAGATTTCAATATCTGGATCTTGATTCTTCAACTTCATTTCCATTTTTCTTGTCCAAATTATAATGTAGCAAGTACAGTTTCAGAATATAAAGTAATTTTCTGCAGTACCAAATATATGCATAAAAGAAACAAAAATAGATTTATAATTATATAAGATGCAGAAAACAGAGAAGCAGTTCTTGCAAAATTTCAAATGTCACAGTTGCATGAGCAGACCTTCCAACATGCAGAGCTATGCTGAAATTGCAGTCTTTGGACTACAGGCCAAAGGATGACCTGCTCATGACCATTCTTCATAGTAGCAACAGATCTGCAAGGTCTGACATACAGGCAAGTATTTCATTAATCTATGTGGGTTTTGACCAGCTTCTCAGTGACTGAATAATCTTGAAAGGCTTTGGTTGATGCGGGAGACCAACGGCTCTTCCCTAGCAGCTGGTGAAGTAGTGTATTAATACACTACTGCAGTGGCTACCATTATATGGAATCAAGAGTCACATGCACTGAACTGATATATCCTGGCTCTTTTTAACCATTTATTTAGTATTTGTTTATCCACTTATGTGAATGGAATGAGACACAGGAGTCTTACTTGCCTGCACTGCAGATATCTGTATCAGGGCAGATTACCCAGACTTTTTATAGCTAATGGGGAGATGTTTGTACTTTAATAATATAATACCTCTTGTCTCTAACTTGGGATGAGATCACCAATGTGCTAGGATTGCCTGCTTTCTCCAGTGATTATCAATACCCACTAGCGGAACAAGTAGCTAGGATATAGACAAGATAGTCAGATGAATTCCATGTCAGGCAACATCTTTTCTGCATAAGGATGAATGTTGAAATCTTTACCCCCTTCTTAAGCTAAATATCCACTGAAGTCAAAGCATTATTACATGGGAACTCTGAAGCCTAAGGAAGAAATATGAGGGAAGGGGAATTTGTCTGTCTGCCCACCCCAGTCTGTAAACTGGGATGATTTTTAGAGATTGAGGGGAAAGAGAATGTATTGTTTGTTTGGCACTCACTGACTTTGGTATGATAATAGCAGTTGTGTCCGTATGTTCAAGACCCATGTGCTCAAATGGCAATGACTGGGGAAAATATTTGGTCAAGGGACAGTAACTGGGAAAGAAAATAAGTGTGAGCTATTGTTATGCTGGAGAACCAGCAGTGTGTGTGAGAGGGTTGTTGCATTGTCATTGTAAGGGAAAGTGTGCAAATCACCGAAATGTAGAGATTGCTGCCAGATTCAACTTATTTGCTGTCCATTCCCTGTGGAGGAAATCCTAGGTCACTTCTGCACATTTATTAAATTTGTGGGTGGGTGGATGGATGGGAGGGAATAATTTATCATGACACATAAGCATCCACATGCAGAAGGGGTTTGCCAAGTTCCTGCAGAGGCCAAAGTGACCAGGAAACAGGCTGCAAGAATGACGTAGGGGAAACTTGGTGGGGTTGCACAAGCAGAACACTTAGTGAGGAACAGTTAAAATGTCAAAGTTAGCAGGCAGGAGGCTCTTCTGTTTGCCAGGGCAGAGCTTTTTTGCCCTTCAGCAAATTCACAGTGAGAATAGTAGTAGATTATATGATTTACCTCTGCATCTCGTAAAGACAACAAAATATTTGCTGCTTTACAGTTGTTTACCCTGTTTTAAGAAGTACAGCCTGTTTCCTTGTTCACATCCATAATCTGGAAGCTAGATGTGGCAGAGAAGCATCCTCTGCTATCATTGAGTGCAATCTGTTAAGATTTTGTTTAAATGCATTAAACTGAGTGAAGGCAGTAAGATACCACACCAACCTTGTGTCAACAGCCAATGTCCTAATAGGGCAAGTGTGGCAAGGGGCCATGGCCCTGGACCAGGTTAATGTGACTCAGCAATGTCCCTGGCAAAGGCTTTGGGTAGTGTAGAGTTGAAGAGAACACCAGCAGTACATTGCATGCCTCCAGCTTGGAGAGAACATGGTGCCTCCTCCCTTCTGCTGTGCTGTTTGGTGCAGAGTAGGGCCTGCAGAGAGGAAACAAAGCTAGAGTTTAATGAATGCTGCCTTTGCATAAAACTATCATTTGATAAAGTAACACTGGAACTAAATAAAAATCGTCAAGATTTTCTCAAACTGTTTTGGAAGCTTTTGTCTTGCTGTAAAGCCTCTTTCAAATTTTGTAGTGTTTTGGGTCTGTGCAGAACTTCTTTTACTGTGCCCTTTTAGCTTTTAAAAAGTGTTAAAATCTTCCAGTCAGCTACTGCTCATGGAATCCAACACAGAACTGTATTGCTGGATGTACTGGTACACATTTTTATTTCCTGCCTCAGAGGGTGGCACACAAGATATAGTAGAGAGGATTAGCAGGATCTGCTTAAATAGGTTGTATCCAGGCCTTCAGTGAAATACTGAAGTCTGTCTTGCTTAAGTTCCCTCCTATTCTTTGGTAAAAGGGTGAGGAATTCCAGTGCTTTCAGACTGTTAAAAACAACTATAGGACATGAGATATGGAAAAGTAGCTTAATGTACCTTCAGGAATTCTTATAAGAGTTTGGTGCAAGGGGGAATAATGCATTTCTAAACTTCCAAGGGGTGCTGTTCTTAATCCAGGACTTAAGTTTCTTGTCTCTACCTATATTATTCTTCTCTCTTAAACTGGAATTTCTCCAGGAATGGCTCTATGGAGCAGGGAGTTTCTTTTTTTTAAAGCAGTTCCTTTTCCAAGACAGATTCACATTCTTTATACAGTAAAGAAGTTATCCTGGTTAATGGTTACTAGTTAACCTGGTTAATGGGAGAGGTCTGGATGATTTGCCAATGTGATGCCCATCTACAAGAATGACAGGAAGGAGGATCTGGGGAACTACAGGCCTGTCAGCCTAATCTTTCCTACCAGGAAAGATTATGGAGAGGTTCATCTTGGATGTGCTCATGTGGCAAGTGTGGGACAGCTGGGGCATCAGGCTGAGCCAGCACGGGTTCATGAAGGGCAGTTCCTGGTTGACCAACCTGATCTCTTTCTATGACCAGGTGACCCACCTAGCAGATAAGGGAAAGACCATAGGTGTTGTCTACCTAGACTTCAGTAGGGCATTTAACACTGTCTCCCACAGCATCCTCTTGAACAAGCTGGCAGCTCATGGCATAGACAGATGTCCTCTTCACTGGGTTAAAAACTGGCTGGGTGGCCGAACCCAGAGGGTTGTGGTGAACAGTGCTAAATTCTGTTGGTGGCCAGTCACAAGCGGAGTCCCTCCACGGCTCAGTTCTGGGGCCAGTCTTTAATGTTTTTATCGATGACCTGGATGAGGGGATTGAGTGCTCCCTCAGTAAATTTGCAGATGACAAGAATCTAAGTGGGAGTGTTGATATGCTTGAAGGTAGGAAGGCTCTGCAAAGGGATCTGGACAGGCTGGATCAACGGGCTGAGGCCAGATGTATGCTGTTTAACAAAGGCGAGTGCTGGGTCCTGCATTTTGGTCACAACAACCCCCAGCAATGCTACAGGCTTGTGGAAGTGTGGCTGGAAAGCTGCCTGGCAGAAAAGGACCTAGGGGTGCTGGTGGACAGCTGGCTGAACATGAGCCAGCAGTGTGCCCAGATGGCCAAGAAGGCCAACAGCATTCAGGCCTGTATCAGAAATGGTGTGACCAGCAGGAGTAGGGAGGTGATTGTGCCCCTGTACTCTGCACTGGTGAGACCACACCTTGAGTACTGTGTCCAGTTTTGGGTGCCACAGTACAAGAAGGACATTGAGGTGCTGGAGCAGGTGCAGAGAAGAGCAATGAAGCTGGTGAGCGGTCTGGAGAATATGTTGTATGAGGAGTGCCTGAAGCAACTGGGATCGTTTAGCCTGGGGGAGACTGATAGGAGACCTCGTTGCTCTTTATAACTACTTAAAAGGAGGTTGTAGTGAGGCTTGTGTTAGTCTCTTCTCCTGGGTAACTAATTACAGGATGAGAGCTAATGGCCTCAAGTTGCAGCAGGAAATGTTTAGACTGAATATTAGGAAGAAGTTCTTTACTGAAAGAGTGGTTAGCCATTGGAACAGTCTGCCCAGGGAGGTAGTGGAGTAACCGTCACTGAAGGTGTTAAAAAAATGGGTAGATGTGGCCTTCAAGACATGGTTTGGTGTTCAGGGAGATGTTGGACTTGATGATCCTAGAGGTCTTTTCCAACCTAAATGATTCTATGATTCTATTCTAAAAAAAATCAAAACCCATACAACACCCTCCACCCCAAAAAACCCCAAACCAACAAACCACACCAAACTTTTGAAAGCATTTCTTTTCCCTTCACTGTATTTTCTTTCTGTCCAGATTCTTAATGTAATATGTGCAAACATGTTTCTTTTTAAAAGTTAGCTGTCACCTCAGAAACCAATGTTTCAAAAATACAGATACCAAAAGTTGTCCCTACCTGCTTCATTCTTTTATTTGACACATAAAGAAAAGCCAACTAGGTCTGACTGTGCCTATGAATTACAATATTGTACTACAATATCTTTTGCTTTGCTGGCACCGTAAGGGATGACATAAATGCTGTAGTGTGTCATGAAAATCACAGCAAACATAATTCTGCTCATTTTCAGCTTGGAAGGAAAAACGAACCCGTGGGTTTTTTGCCTTCTGTTTGGTTGGTTAAGTCAGTAAGTTTGTATATGTATACATTATGTATATTCCTGATGACCTCTTAATCACCTGCTCTGTCCTCCTGCCACATATACTGTATTTATTTTGCATGCCATAGCTTACATTCAAATGTTACTTTCATTTGGGTAATGTAACGCTTCATGAACTGCTTACACTTTTCATACCAAGATATGAAAGGCTGTGAGACCATCACAGCATTTTGGAATACCTTAAGCTGGAATGGACCTTTGGAGGTCATCAGGTCCAACCTGCTGCCCAAAGCAGGAGTAACTTCAAAGTTGGATCAGGTTAGA
This sequence comes from Eurystomus gularis, assembly GCA_013400335.1. Lineage (NCBI taxonomy): Eukaryota > Metazoa > Chordata > Aves > Coraciiformes > Coraciidae > Eurystomus > Eurystomus gularis. The sequence goes on along the minus strand of VZZY01001865.1, from coordinate 5,387 downwards.
GATGCCTTTTTTGTTGAGTTGCAAAAATTGCCAGGAATGGACACCCCACAAACTTGCAAGGCAGCCTGCCCTAGTGTTTGACCACCCTTCCTGGAGATAAATTTTTCTGGTCTAATGAGAATTTATTTCGCTGCAACTTGTCTATCTCCTCTTTTTGATTACTTGATATTAAGGGATGGTCACCTTTGCTGTAAACTTGTTCCGTATTGCTTACTTATTTTTTTCCTATCTTTAGCTTCTGTTCACTGGTGCTGGTTACACCACTTAGATGCATCTCAGCTATATTGATAGAATAAAAAGGTTCTTTGCAACCACAGTTCTTCCTTTTTGAAGGCAGATGCTGTGAATTTGCTGTAGAGAGAAGGACCTTTGCTCTCCAAAGGTCCACCTACATGTAGAGATCTTCAAGTATGACATCCTCATGCATAACCCTTACACGCAGATAGACTAATTCTTGAATATGTATACAATATACTGTACTCTTGCTTACCTTGAATTTTTTGATACATGGAGAAAAGTCCTAGGCCTCTTACAACAAAGCATATTGTCCTCTTCTTTTAACCCCCACGAATTTGCAAAAATTGGAAACGTGATCCTTCAACCTGAATATGACATGTCATTGCACATGAGGAGCTGTTCTGTTCTCTACCTATCTGGCAGACTGGTGTGCAAAATGGAAAGCAAGTTACTTGTGCTAGTGGAATTTAAACTCATGCTTATTTAAATTTGTTGTGCTTATTTAAACTTGTCCCTTACAAGGGTACTATGTGAAGATAATGGCATTGGCAATGCAGTCTTGTCCCAGTTGTTCCAAAGAGGAGAGTGTTCAGTTCCACTAGATTCCTTTTCTACCATGAAGTTGTTGCATGGAGCTTCTTAATTTCCTCCTCACCGTCGTCAGCAACAGATGAGAACATAACGGCAATGGCTACAGGATGATAGATACTGAAAAGTATAGTGCACATTTCTGTGATGTGTAATTAAAACTCTGTTAACTGGGAAGTCACTTGAAGGGTACAGAATATTTTAACCAAGTGTCATAATGGTCCTTGTTTTAGTCCCTTTAGAATAAAACTATATGAAATCTGTAAAAATTGATAAGAGGCTTAAATTGGAGTGGTGGATCATTTAAAATGTTTTTTCCTTTTTTTATGTATGTACAGTTTCCTTAGCAACAAAGAAATTAAAGTCCCTGAGTAGCACCTTGCCAGATCTTTTGCACTGGAGTTTACTGAAGCAAAACATCGTGGGCTTGATAAATTAAGAGCAAGCCTGTTCAAGGGATAAGAAATACTAATAGATTTAATGCAAGGAACTAGAATTGACAAATCCTCATTACCATAGATATGAACTAAATATCAGTTCTGAAAAACACACTAAGGGTTCTGCCTTTGCTCTAGCAACATGTTTAGTTTAGGAAAATCAAGAAGAAAATCTTCCTAAACAAGTCAAGAGAATGCTAATTACCTTTTTGAAGAGGTAATATTCACAGTATGTGGCTGATAAAAATGCATGTATCACAAATAAATCATCTCAGAATGTCATATGGGGATAATGTGAGGCTTATTTACTAGCAAAGAGTGAACAGACAAAAAATACAGTACGCCAGGTAATGCGGAATGCATTTACTTGGAGATCGTTTCAGTTGGACTTTATTTCTCAGTTGTAGGTGGTATGCACAGATTACATATCTTTAACTTCATACTTTCTATGAAAAATTTTTTTGTGATGGATAGCCATTTCGGAACAATTATTTCCTTTCTATTTTTGTGGAAGAGGGGAGGAAAAAAGCAAGAAAGGTTTAGCTTTCTAGAGGAATGAGGCTAAGGGAAAAAATCCTATACTGGGGTGTTATTTTGTTTCAGGAAACTTAAAATAATAGCTCTAAACTAGTCACAGAGTGTAGGATTTGAAACCTGGCAAGTACAGGCTGTAGATGTAGTACTGTTGCCCTCTTGGTGAAGTGCTGGGGCCTGAGCTGTGGGCCCCAAGTTGGACCTGACCTGTGAATGAGTCACAACTTCGCAGAATGTTTTCGTTTTCCTATTGGCTTAATGTTCCAGAGGCAGAACCTGGCCCACCTGTGGCTCTGCCCTCACCCAGGTGGTTGTGGTTGGGGTGGTGGGCAAGGCCAGGATTATATCAGCCAGAAGTCGATCAATTGGAACAGCTTCCTGTTGGGTGTGTCTTCTGTTGGGGCTGGTTGCATCTTGCTGAGCTTTCTTGGTGGTATCCTTCCATGTGGACGGTCCCTGAGGGAGCCATCTCTGTCCGTTGTGTCAAGCAGGCAATGCTGGCACCACAGCGGGCAGCAGAGAAGCTGGGCCCACAGGAATCGATGGCAGGATTGTTTGAATGAAGACTTCTGGGGGATATTGCTGAGTTCAGCGCTGGCCTGTGTGATCAGGCAACTAATGGCAGTGTAAAATGATGGCTGAACCGGCACAACACTTGATTTACCTACCCAAGCCAGGACAATTCAAATCCATAGATGCACACTACAGACTTAGATAGATCTGCACCAAATAATTTTATTTATTGAACAAATATTTGATATTACAGTTTTAAACATCAGTCTTCTGCAGCTTAATATCATAACTCACAAAACTCAGGAAAGTTACAGAATGAAAAGTCTCACATTTCAGCAAAACGAGCAAATAACTTCATCCATTTACACAAAAGATCATGGCTATGGCTCTATAAAGAATACATTAAAATAAAAAAATATGCATTTCATTCAGTGTAAACAGATCATCATTTGAACTAAGTGAACAGAAGCATCTTTAGAGACTACAGGTTTTTCTGGAACAGCTGGCAGATATGCTCTTTCTTCCCTTGTGATGTATCTTGGGGATGTTTCTTTCTGCGTGTTTGCCTGCACTCCCTACTTCTCATTGTTTCCTTGAGGTTTTGCTTTTTTTGTTTTAACCTTCTAGCTAAAAGAAAATGTAAAACAACAGCTGTCACTAGTGAAATGTCCCCTTTGCAACAGCTCTACCAAGTCAGAAAAAGATGTAGATGATGGGGGAGGTTTTTAAAAGCACAAAGGGGCTTTGTACTAAATCAGTGGGAGTTTCACGATTAATTCTCACTCTTAGAGCTGACAATCTCCCGCTACTCAACAAAACTGATGCATGAATGCATGTAGATATATTTCTCTCTATATTTATATAATCTTGGTGCTTATAAAAATGATTTGACAGCCAAAAAACATGGATTTGCATTTTTATTTTAAAAAAAATTCTACTGACTTCAGTCGTAGCATCACTCAAGTAAAGGTTCAGGATCGAGTTCTCATTTTGAACAGAATATTGGATCTTTTTACTTGTGTGGCCAGAGTAGTGAGTTCAGTTCTTGCCACTGGGGGGTTGAAAATGGATTTTGACCCTTGCAGTACCTTGGACTCCTGGACAGAAGTGGCTTGAAGTGTATCACAGTGGCAAAGGCCAGCAGAGGAGCTGTTTCTGAGAAAGAACATAATGACTGCGACGAGCAGGTACCTAAATCGAATGAGATCACAGACATGGGTAAGAGCAGACTAAATTCTGCTCAGAGTAGGACTGAAATAGAGCAATGAGCTTGAGGTTTTTTTGAATCCCTCATTGCTGTCAAAATTCAAGATAAAAGATAAGAGAACATTTTATCTATAGTACATTGTTTATTGGTGCAGTAAGGGTACATGTATGAAATAACTACCAGGACACAAAAATTACATAGGAATGTAGTGTTTAAGGGATGTCTTAATTTCAGTTACTGACAAATGAGACCCATTGTCCTCTATTTTAGGTTTCTGCTTTAATCTGGTCATCAAGGCTCTGTCTCTAGTCACTGGAGAGACAGAGACAGGGTTTTTGAGGAGAAATAGAGCGTTTCCATAATTTACACCTATCTCTTAATAGTATGTAACACTCTTTGCAAATCCTTGTTTTGCTGTCTCTTTTTTTTTTTTTTTTTTTTTTTTTTTTTTTTTTTTTTTTTTGTCTGTAGAAGGGAATTAGGAAATCAACTTCAACAGAAGGCTTTTCTAAAAGTATTTACTTGTTATGAAACCCACTCAGGTAAGTGAACATCCTCAATCTGCCTTTTCAGAGCAGGTAACTTGAGGAACCAAGACATTACAGTTGCTTATGGTCATGCAATGAGATAATGGCAGAGAGGGAGGAATAAGAACAATTCTTAGCAAACTGTATTTGCTCAGTTATTTTCAGACACACTGTTTTATGAAAGACTTAAAATTTATTGTGAAACTTTCCTCTGAAATACAGGGCCTTGGGCCAAGTTACAACTTTATCCACAGTCAGATCTTTCTTTAGTCAGCCTCTAAACACCAGCTGACTGATGAGCAACAACCTATGCAAATGGCATCACCTGACATTATTTCCGCTCTTCCTCTGTGTTATCTAATGGCAAAAATGTCACCAGTTTTCTTGTGAAGTTCTGTTTTCATATCATATGTCTTTCTGAACAGACAAGCCTGCATTCATTCCTCTGATGAGAGGTTTTCAGGTCTGATGGGACCTTCCCACTACCCTCATCTAACATTTGAGAGTGGCAAGATGTCTTCAACACAGAGCCTGAAAATAAGAAATGTGTAGTTTAGTATAGATGCAGAGAAAGAGGCAGAAAGGATGTTTGTACAACAGATCAGTGTATTAATTGGGTAAGATAAGAAAGGAAACCAATTTGAATTGTAATATACAACAAGGAACTATTCTGCTCTTACACAAAACCCCCTTTGATTAGGATGTGCTCTAAACTTTTAGAAGTTCAAAAAGCATTTCAGAGTCTTTGGAGTTGTTGATTCTCTTTTGCTTCTTCTAATTTTAGTCCAATCCTGATCCTAATTCTGATTTTCTTTGAGTTTCATTCAGGTGTTGATATTCTACAAAATGTACCGCATTACATGTATAATATACGATTCAGACTGTGACTAAAATCCCAGTGGTGTAATGAATTCATAGCACGAGATATGAAGGTGGAAAAGAAAAAAATTCGTAGAGGTTACCTGTCTGCAGATTGTAAGTTATGATGGAAAACCAATCAGTGGCTCATTTTTTATGTTACAATGTTGATAAGGTATGAGAAATAAACAGGATCTCAACATGTATGAAATTGAGATGAAGTAATGTAAATGTGCAGTCCAGGCACATTCCTGTTTTGGAATGTGGTCAGCTACTGTGAAACAAGAAATACCAACATGTACTGTATTATATTTTGGGTATCTCCACAACATTATGTCTACCAGAAAGCTCGAACAGAGAATATTTCTTCCTCTGTGGTGCGGAAATATCTGTGGAGATGTTCTGGGAATTCTTAGGTACCTAGGTCTGTTCTCTGTGTTTATTTGCAATTTGATCATATGAAATCCATCTCATTATATCAGAAAG